>VZRR01008542.1:0-31700 GCA_013398015.1 Oreocharis arfaki | reverse complement strand
ACCCCTCACCGCAGCCAATCGCCGCCCGCCCGCGCGTGCGTTGCAGCCAATCAGCGAGCGGGGCGGAGGGGAGGAACTTCCTCGTGTTCAAGGGGTGCTGCCCGGCGCGGAGCCGCCCGGCCGGCAGGGGGCGCGCTGCGGGAGGGGCAGGGTCGCGGCGGGCGGCGCGGCGCTCTGGCACGGGGCGGCCCCTCAGGGCACCACAGAGAGGGCGGGGCTGCGGCTTCTGAGGGAGCGGGATAACGACCGGGATAAGGATCGGGATAAGAACCGGGAAAATGACCGAGACAGGTGTATCTGGTGCCGGGGGGACCCCGCCCCCGTCCCTCCACGTACAGAGCTCCTGGTGGCTGAGAAGGAAGCTCAGAGGCCTCCCGCTCACCTGCAACAGGCGATACTAACCAATAGCTGCCGTGCAAACAGCCCCTGTAATAAACACAGTATTTGTGCCCAAAGGAATTAAGAGGTCACACAGCAGAGGCCCGAGCTGGGCATAGGCAGCGTTTTAAACAACACAATTAACTCTAGCCTCAGCGTGAGCATTGTCAGAGTTTGAGTTCAGTTCTGCTCATCCGAAGTCTTATTTACTGTCCCCTTCTCACCTCATTCTCCATGCAGCCCCATCACACTGCACTGATGACAGAAGGTTTTAAAACTCATCTGAGACTTACTTAAACTGGGTTGGGCTTGAGACCTTGCTTATTAGAACTTGAACAGGGCTGTTTGATCAATGGATCTCTAATATAAGCAAGGCTGGAGGTAAATGTCACTGCCTTTTAATCAATCCGGCCAAACCCTGTTCAAACACTTGGGTTACTCTATAGGTGGCCTGTTTGGAAGGAAAGAAAATGGTGCCTTTAAATATGAACTCATTTTGTGCACAGCAGGGTGGCTGGGGAAGTCCAGCAAGCTCCGAAATGGAGACCTTCCCCTGGGCACTCTGACCCCTCATGCAGCACAGATTAATCCCAGATTTGGGCTCTCTGGAGACACACTGTTCATGCCCCAAATGCCGTTTAAAGTTTGTGGTGTTTTTCTCCCTAAAGAGCTGCATTTCACACAGCATTTCTCCATTCCCCCATGGAAGCCTCTGCACTTCCAGGGCACCAACAGAACTCCAGCCTGTCCTGGAGCAGAAGCTGCAGCTCTGGACACTTCTCACTCAGCTGGGCAGCCCCATGCCAGCTCTCCCAGGCCATCAGTCCCTTGGAACCCCTGTTCCCACCACTCCAGCCTGGCACTGCCACCCTGCCACCGCTGACACAGGCGATCTGCCCCTGCCTGGCACAAAGCAAAGGGACAGCAGCACCCAGAAAACAGGGAGATCAGGATTCCCTGATTGTTTTCTACCCGTGGCAACCAAGTGGCTTCTTTTGGTCTTTCCTTCCTATTCCAATAGCTCTGAAGGACAGGATTGGGAAAGCAAATTCCTCGAGTGCACCCAAGGTGCTGCACGTCAAAGGGGTGTTTGGCCAGGGATGTGCACAAACACGAGGCAGCAACATTCAAGTCCAATCAGGAATCCAAGGAAAACACTCAGCCTCAGCACTGGCAGAACCTGGGGCAGATGAACTGGTTTGAGTTGTTCGGATCAGAACCATTGTCCGTCAAGTTGTCACAGCAAATAGTTGTTTCACTAAAAAAAAAGCTTTTATTACCAAAAGTTTCAGCTTTACGAAAATATTGTCACATTCTCAGGACCAAGCTAACAGCAGTTGCTTTCCCCTTTTCCCACCAAATCTGTGCTGTTTAAAGGAAGCTCCTTCTGAGTCATTCCAGTACGAGGGAAAGCAGAATCTTAAAAATAACTCCTTGCTCTCGAGTCAGTGCCGAGAAGCTGCACGGAGCAGTTCCGAGTGCTCGGCCAGTTCCGGCACCGTTCCCTGGCAATCACACACATCCACATGTTTGCCCCAGCCAGCAGAGCCTCTGCCCTGCTGAGGGCTCAGCAGATGCTGCACTGAGAGGATGGCATCCAGCCTTGTGATCCAGCTCTGTCGCACTGGAGCCAATCCCAGGGGAAATGTGTCCGAGGCACACCACGGTTCTCACTGGCCAGCTCTGTGCAGGGTAGAGCCTTCAGCCAGAGTAGCTGGAGCGGAGCCTTCCCATTTTTCCCCTGCTGTCAAAGCAGGAAGTTCCCTATCTGAACACCATCTCCCAGCCAATGTGTCAGCACCAGAACAAGATGTTTCATGTTGAATTACTGGAGCCTGACTTATCGGTGTGAGTGGCAGCCCCGGGAGCCCAGCTAACCAACCTCACCTCACAGTCCCCAGGCCAAGCTGGGCCTTTCCAGTGCAGTCTGGGCAGATTCCATGTCTGGCCCTTCCCTGACCACGCTGCCAGAACTATTCCCTCATTCTGGACACTTCTACAGGCTTCTTCTCCAGAGTTCTCGCTTTGCTCTTCAAATTAATTCAGGCTGCTGCTGTTAAGATTCTTGGCATGTAGTTCCCGCTACATCACCCCTCTGCACATCCCTCTCTGCCTGTTAGCTAGATGATATATCATGGAATCATAAAATCCTGGAATGCTTTGGGTAGGAAGGGACCTTAAAACCCATCCAGTTCCAGCCCCTGCCATGGGCAGGGACACCTTCCACAAACCAGGTTGCTCCAAGCCCCGTTTTTGTTCCTGGTCCCTCTTTTTGTTCCACTCTCTCCATCGCTCCATTCCTGGTTCCTGGCTCGTGTCCCTCATTGTCTGGCCAGACATTCTCCCAGCTCTCTTGGAAGTGAGACGAGCTGGGACAAGCCATTCTGCTGTGGTTTGTGTTCCCAGTGCGTGGGCACCAAGAGCAGAGCACAACCTGAGGCTGGTGAGATAAGGTCATTTCATGCTTTCCAAACAGAAATCTGGAGCTCCTGCTGGAGATTTGTTCCCCTCTCTTCCCAGCTTCATGATTTCTCTGTGATTTTACCCTTCAAAGCACAGGTTTCCTTGGAGCAGTGGCTGACACTGCACATCTCTGTGCACTGACTCAGGGCTTGGTGGATGTTGTGCCTCAGCAGTTCCGTGAGCAGTTCCGAGGGCTGCTGGGAGCCGCGGGCACAGCTGCCCGCGCTGACACACACTTAGTGCCGTCCCAGTGACCAGGGCTGGCGTCTGAGCTCAGCGAGCAGCTTATGCAGCTCCCAAACCATCACCCTGTGTCTGCTCAAATGGATCATTTTTTGTGACAACCTTCGCTTACAGCAGCACAACAAAGGGAGATTTATCCCGACAATGTTTGCCTGATAAGTGCCGAGTTAATGGCACACGAAATGTGCTGGCTGGTCCTCTGCAGGCCTGGGATCTAATTAATCTCTGGCAAGTCCCCCTGAAATAGAAGCAGTGTTGGCCTGCACATGTAGCAGTGGAGACCAACTAATTGGAGCCAAACTGTACAGTGAGGCAGGAGGAAGGAATTGCTGCAGCACGGTGGGATTTCCAGAGTTACAGTGCCAGAGCCCGTGTTTCTGCTCCATTGGAAGAGCATTTGTGCCATTCTCTTACCCCAGTCAGAGCTCAGAAAGCTTTTGAATCAGTCACAAAAGCACAGAGCGAGGTGGTCACACTCTCCACAAAATGAGGTGGTACTGGCTGTCTGAGTGGGTGAGGCCCATTTCCGTAGGGATGTGACTCCAGGACCTCCACCTGTGCTCAGTGACACCTTCCTGCAGCCACTCCCTCTGCACAAGCCATGGCAACATCTGTCCCCAAAAAGTGGCTTAACAAGCTCTGGTTCTCAGCAGTTTCATGTGACAGAGAAGCAGGTCAGTGTGAATATATTCCACTTCTCCAGGGGGTTCATTTATCAATCCATTTGTCACGGGACATAAAAATCAAACCCCAGCATGACTGAAAGGGAAACACACTCTTGGCTTTCTGTTTCCACCTGGGTCATTAAATTATCCAGCCACCTCCTGCATCACTTGCTGCCTTAATCATCCAGATAAATTAATCCCTATGCCAGGCACACTCAGGGAGGAGGATATAATTTTATCTCCCTTTGCTCTTGAGCCCAGGAAGAATCCCAGTCTCCGCTGCAAGGACAGAGCTGGGCCTTGTTCCCATGGGGTGTCTGACACCCCGCTGGGTGCAGTGTCCCTGGCAGGACACACATGTCCATCCCATGTCCTTCGGACCCAGGGTCACACCAGGCACATCCCGGGAGCAGCAATGGCCACACGGGCAGGAGCACACACACAGTCACTGCCGGGCCCAGCAGCCCCTGGAGCTTGGCTGACTCCCACCTTCCCTAGGGCAGCTCCTGCCCGTCCCCAGGAGCACCAGCCAGGTGTGCACAAACCTGCACTGCTGGATCGGGAGGGGATATGGCCCCAGGGACATACGAACAAGCAGAAGGAAGGTTTAACAACACACAGCCAAAGCAAACCAGTGTCTAAGCTCTACAGAATAATGGAATTATAGAATTTTCGAGGTTGGAAAAGACCTCTAAGTTCATCAAGCCCAGTTGTCAACCCAGCAACACCACCATATTCAGTGTCTTCGAGTGTCATATCCACGTGTTTTTTTGAACACTTCCAGGGATGGTGACTCCACCACTTCCCTGGACAGCCTCTTCCAAAGCTTGATAATCCCTTCAGTGAAGAAATTTTTCTTATTATCCAACCTAAACCTCCCCTGGCACAACTTGAGGCTGTTTGCTCTTGTCCTGTGGGTTGTCCCCTGGGAGAAGAGCCCAATCCCACACCACTACAACCTCCTTTCGTCTTATTCCTTTCACCCCCATCTTGTCCTGGGTTCTCAGAAAGGGAGGAGGAAGGGAACATGTTTAGACAGCAACCTGCACTCAGCAGTGTTTGCACACTGTGCTCTGAGGCCGCCTGGCCTGAGGCCGAGCTTGGGAAAAACAAAGTGTGTGCCAACCTCTCGGGAGCCGAGTGCGACAAGCGCCCAGCGCCAACTTGGCTGCTCTCCCTTGCTCCTCGCGGCTACTCCAGAGCAGTGCCTGACAGGCACAGGGAACGCTCACCCTGCGCACGGAGCCGTGCCCAGACCCAGCGCCAGACCGTGCCTGGCAGGAGCTCCTGGAGAGCTGCGGTGTGCAGCCAACAGGGCAGTGTTGGGACTGGGAACAGGTGGGAAATGGCTTTCCAAAGCTGTTCGTCAGGTCAGAAGTGGGTGTAGAAACCAGGGCTGCTGCCTGCTGCCAAGAGAGCCAACAGAACAGGCTGTCCTGTGGATTCATTATGGATTAAAACACACCCTAAGAGAAGAAAACACCCCAAAGGAAGGGAATCTGTTTTGGCAGCAAGAGAGGGTAAAGTTCAGGTTGTGGATGAAGACTGAAAACAGTTCCTCAGTTTTTTCCCACTTACACGTGCTTTCAGGGAAGTGGTGAATTTAATTTTCTTGACTGCAGTAAACTCTTGTTCCAGATGCCAGGAGAAAGTTTTGGAATGCCACTAGGGAAGGTGTGCAGTGAAGGCATCTTTGCTGGGGCTCCAAGCCTTGCTGAGCACCTCAGCTGCTGAGAGAAAGCGAATTCACTCTTAGAGAAGTGGAATCGTTGTGCCGAGGTACTGAGAGACAGCCAAGCAAATCCGTGTTCGCCGCAGTCACAGCATCTGTGTGATAAATGATGTTAATTAAGCAGCACATTCCAGCAAGTGTAAGGGAGCTGAATTCCCAAGTGAACCGAAGGCAGCGTGTCCCACACAGACTGAATTGTGTCACACCTGCTGTGGTCACACCTGAGGGTGGGAAGTAGAATTAGAAACAGAAGTGGGTGCAAGGGACATACCAAAAACTTGTCACGTTCCCATCAGGACATTGTTGCCAATAGGTTCTGGTTCCCCTCACCTCGAACAGAAGTGGGGCTTGCTGCTGCCTTGGTTTATCAGCAGGAGCAGGCAGGAGTTTCAATGGGATTATGCAACTCCTGGAACACAAGAGCAGAGGAAAAGGGAACCTCGGATCAGGGCTTCTGGGCCTGCACCAAGGGACAGAGCAGTGGCAGGAGAAACCCTGATCTCCCCTGGACTGATTTGATCCTGGAGATAAAGCCTTACCATGACTATGGTAAATGGGAGGACAGACAAACAGAAGGGATAAGGAGAAGTGATAAGGAGCCAAAGGAATGTAAAGATCAAAAGGAACTTAACCAAAGCTGAATGCCTTCCTGCACAGAGCAGTCTGGCCAGGGAGTGACCATGCTGCAGTTTAACTGTTTCATTTGCAGCGAAAGAGAGAGAAAAATGGGTGTCTGTGGCAACAGAGTGTGCAAATCCATCAGAGCACTGGCAGAGCTGCAGACAGGTCTTCAGGGGAACAATGCTCTATCTGTGACAGCAAATAGCTGCTGTCATCAGCACATCTTCCTCCATCCTCATGGATGGGCTGGCCAGCTGCACTGGAAACCAGAGCTCCCAGGCAACCATGGCGCACTTTCCAAAGCTTTAGAGTCAGTAGCAAAGGCAAAGCTCTTCCTAAGCTTCTTATCCTTGTGTGTGTGTGATGCCTGGGGTTGGACCATCAACAGCTCGGAGCCTTGTTTAAGCTCAAATGGATCAACAGTGAAACTGGAGCCCCGTGACCTTCAGTAGCTCCCTCACCCTCTGTCTCTTCTTGGGAACTCCTGTCAGCACTGGAGAAATCCTGGATTCATTTTTAGGTCGATGAGGAGCAAAGCAAGGAGGCTCCCAGGTTAGCAACCATCCAGGCATGCAGGATTTGCAGTGTAATAATAGCAACCCCAGCATCTCCCACAGTAATCCCAACCAGCAGCATCTCCTGAAGCCAGAGAAACCCCACACAGCTCCCCAAGCTTTGCAAATTAGCTCCATTATCTTGGCTGTGCCTTCCCAGCTCTCCATCTGCTCTGAGCAGTGAGAAACCAGCGGGGTTTGAACTCCTGCCTGCTCTGAGTGAGCAGATGAACCTGCAGCAGCCAAACCAGCCTGGGCTCACAGGATGGAGCTGCAGCAGAGGAGGAAGAGGAGAGGCTGGGGCAGGCAACCCCTGCAGTGGCACAGGAGATCAGGGTGACCTGAGGCTGGCACACAACTGTCACTCACACCAGTTACTGCACCCCCGAGTTCATGGTACTCCTGAAAAATAAATCCTGTGTCTGCTGTTACTGCTCTCTCTTGGATGCTGGCCGATGGCAAACGGGGCCTGAATTTCCTGTGAATGGGATTCATTCTGGAAAGGAGCTTCGGCTCCTGCTAGGCAGCAATCTGCGTACAAATCTGGGAGCTGATCTCGGTGTAGAGCAGAGGCCTCAGCCCTTGGAGCAGTCCTGGAAGAAGAGGCAGGCACACTGTGTCCTAATTCCACTGGCACCCCACAGCTTGCTGGACGAAGCGGCGAGGCTGCCCAAAATACCTGCTGGATGGGTTCGGCAGCTGGGAAACCTGAGCCGGCTCCCTGCGGATCTGTGCTGCCAGAGTTATTCAAGGATGGGTTTTCTCAAAGTCTTGTCATTTCAGGAGACGGGGGAAAAATACCCATGGGCAGAGCACCCAAACAGCCTGGGAACCTCTCCGGGAGTGCTTTGCTGTGCCCTTTTGGTGTGGTGAGTGCCCAGAGTAGACACCAGACACTGTCCCGACATCAGCCCCTCCAGCGCTGCTGGGATGGTGCATGCCGCGGGGCATCCCACCTGGGAATGCTTTCCTGGCTGCGTGGGCAACTCCTGCTCCTCAGTTCAGGGCTTCTTTTAGCTGGTGAGACTCCAGCCCTGCTAAACAGTGTCAGTGCTCTTGGATTCTGTTGTTTGAACACACTTGTCTGTTCAGTCTCTCAAGTGCAGTGAGCAATCTGCAACCTCCATGGATAAAATGACCTCTGTCCTGCTAGAAGGCAAGCTTCCACACTCAAATTCTGCCTCGTGTCCAGCCTGGGATGCATTCCAGAGTGGTCTCTGCTGCAAGAGCCTCTCGAGCAAGCAGCTGTATGCAGAGATCACAGCATGTGTGATTGCACGGCTTCGCTCCCTCTCCATTCCCTGCAGGGCTCGGCAGCCCTCCAGGAGTGTGTAAGTGGGGAAGAGGCACAGCTAAATCCAAACCAGTTCCAGTTCTGCTGGACTGGGGTGAACTCTGCCCTAGGGGTTTCTCCTGTGACAGGCACCACAGCTCCATATCCTCCTGCATTTCCAGCTGGAATGAGAACACAGGATCACAGAATCCCATACTGGTTTGGGTTGGAAGGGACTTTAAACCTGTGGGAAGTCATTCCCCCTTGTCCTGTCCCTCCAGGCCCTTGTTCAAAGTCTCTCTCCAGGTCTCTTGGAGCCCCTTTAGGCACTGGAAGGGGCTCTAAGATCTTCCTGGAGCCTTCTCTTCTCCAGGCTGAACACCACCAGCTCTCCCAGCCTGGCTCCTTAGGAGAAGAACAGGAGGAACCTCAGTTACTTCAGAAATATTGACTCTGAAAACTTGGTAAATGAGGGCCAGGACAAAGCAAGCAGGGAAAAGTACTGAAACCGGAGAGTGAACAGTCAAACACAAGATAATATTAAGTCTCAAAAACGCAAAAGCTCAGGAGATCATGTTCAGGCATGAAATCCAGAACCCCAAGAAATGTGCTTTCAGAGTCCCAGCCTGGCTGTGTTCCCTGCAGCCCCACTCGGTCACCACCTCTCTGTGGCACTGGTCCCTGGCAGTGCAATGCCAGGAGCAGCTGTGGGCAGGGATGTTTGTGCTCACACTAATGAGCTGCTGCTTTGCTGTGTCCTCAGCGGAGCGTTCCAGGCTCCTGCACACTCCATGTGCCGGTTACAGCTGCTCTGCGCTCGGACTTTCTGGTGCTCGCACCGAGGAGGGAAAGAAAATTACTTGTGTTTTAAATAACAGCTTAAATCCTGGAGCACAAGACCCAAACACTGGGGAGGAGAGCCTGTTGCCAAGCCACCCTAATCCCAGCCTTTTCCTTCTCTGTGTTTAGCATTCCTGCTAATGGAATTTGGACTACAGCTAATGCTGATTAACATTTCCACGTTAGTTATTTCACATAATCTCTTCTCCAGCTGTGGCAGAGCCTAGAAACGCACCATTTATCCTTGTTCAGGCTCTGCTTCCCGAGCTCTTCCCAGCCAAACCACTGGGAATGAAAGGCTACTGTGTTTATCTGCCCCTAATATGGATCAATTCCTAAGTGCAGGAATGGTGTCCTTTCCCTCTAAACCTCCACCTGGATACCAAGATTGTGACTGCAGGCCGATCCCAGGGTGGGAACAGGGCTGACTGGGAGGCAGCAGCACAGACACGACTGAGCCGGACATTTCCGTGATGGAGCACTGGTAACAGCCAGCCCAGAAATAATCCGGCTAATTTTACACCTGCACTCATTTTTCCCTGCGGGAATTCAGCATCAGAGACCAATGCCTAAAATTAGGGCAGGTTACAGACATAATCCCTAACATGTTAAAAGTAGAAACATGCCAATGGATGCAGTGCTCTCATCCCACCGCTCCAGCCGCTTCCCACTTGGGTCACAGGAACATACCAGACACTGCTCGGGGCACTCCCGGCTTTGGCTACAGGGCTCTGGTCGGGACAGCCCCCGGCTGCCACACACGAGGGCAGGAGGTGTTGGGGTGGCAAAGGAAGGTGCCCAGATTCTGCAGGTCAACCACCGAAACTTCAGTGACCTGTGTCACAGCCGGCTGCGCCGGGCAGACCTGCCGTGCTGCCGCCCCAGCTCCAGCTGGCCCGGCACTCCCGCAGCCTCCGGCACTGGCCCGGGCTTGGGGGTGCAGGAGCTGAGCGTGGTCGAGGAGAGGTGACAGGGTCCCCAGGCCAACCACTGACAGCTCTCTGTGACGTGAGCTCCCCATCCTGCTGCACCTTCTCCTTCCAGCACCAGCCTTCTCCACCAACCCTCACCTCCACCTGCCTCGGTTTTCCCTGCTCCTGGAGTACTGATCCCATCTCCTCAGAGGACTGGCTCAGGCACCAGTTTGGGATTATTCTGGCATAACTGTTTTTTCCCTCATTTGAAAAAAAAACAACAAAACAAAAACATTTCATGACACAGCAGTGGTTAATCAAAATTACTTTTTCTCTATCATTAATTCTTCTAGAGTGAAAAAAAATACCACAGACGTGTGACTGCATCTGTTTGCAAGATGTAATCAGAGCCCACTGTGATGTTGACTTTATGGAGGGACCAGCGTCTTCTTCGCCCGGACCTGCGGGCAGATGAGGCAGCAGCTGCCGCACAGGTTCAGCTGGGGCAAAGACACTTCAGAGCAAATCACGGAGAACAGCTTCTGCTGGGAAACTCCGAGAGACAAAGGATCACGAGGAGCTCCTCCCCGGCCGCTCCCAAGCGCTAATTGCTGAGCCGATGGACCAAGAAGCACGCAAGGATGGCCCGGGCCAGTAATTATACCTCCTCCTCCTCGGAGCATCACCTCCACCTGCGGCCGGGTTCAAGCGCAGGCTTAGAGGTGTCGGGGTCAGGGCTTCCCGCGCAGGTTTGGGCGTGGTAGCGATACTTGCCCTGGGCTGGGCTGGCAACAGGACCGGGGTGTCGGGACTGCCAGCGGCAGGAGGAGTTCGGCCAGCCCTGCATTCCTCGCTCCCGGCATCACTCATGTACTGAGCAACCCAGGGAGTGAACAGGGAAAATCAGCACAGCCCAATCCCTGCCGTGCAGCTCTCCTGGTCTGTCCCGCTGTCCCTCGGACGGCAGCGGGCACTGGAGCAGCAGTGCTGGGCAGCGAGAGTGCCAGGAACCTGCCCTGCTGCTGTACAGGACTCGCAAGTCCTGGGAAGGGAAGGGACAACCCGTCCCTTAAGAACGGAGCATCCTCCGGGGAGGGCACAGGTACCGGGGCATCCTCTCGGTCCGGGGAGGGCACAGCTGTTTGGGTGCCAGCTCGGATCCCCGGCACCCATTTCGCCCAGCCCTGCTACTGCCAGCATGGCTGTGGGACTCGCGGGGATGATGCTGATCCCGTTTCCATGGAGAGCTCGACAGAGATCAGAAGAGATGGAGAGGGGTGGGATCTCCATTAGTGCGATTGCGAGCACTGGGGCCCTGGATAACGAATCCCTCTCGTTTATACGGGAAGGGGACGCCGAGTTTCCACTCCCCACCCAGTTCAGAAACAAAAGCAGCGATTGTGGCAGCGGGAGCGTCTGGCTGATAGCGCGCCCGCAGCGCTGCAGGGAGGTTGTCCTGAGCCAGCACACACCCACATGGCCTCTGGAAAAGCCACTTCCCTCTTTCCTCGGGGTGTGCCCGCGGGCTGTCGCAGGGCCGGGAGACAGGGCAGGTGCTCGGCGCTGTCTCCCGGGAAGGTTTCCCAGGTTCAGGTGTGCCCGTACCACACAAGAGACCCACGGACCCACATCTGCTGTGCCACAGTGGGACCAACACCCCAGAAGACAGGGAGGAGCAAGTGGGAACAGGGACACGTTTCACCTCATCGTGGTGCTCCTGAGGAGCAGGAGTCTGCCCAAGAACCGTGAGCTCGACAGTGACATCGGCCAGCAGTCACAGATCCAACATGCCACGTTTTGAGAAGGAAGAATTTTAGGGTAGAACATTCTTTTGTCACACACCATCCTCCAAATTTAAAAAGCAAAGCCAAAACATCCCAAAACTTTTTAAAATGTTGGTACCTCCTGCTCCCTGAGGCAATGCTTCCCTACAGGCCACGACGGAGGGAGTGGGGCATAGAAAAGAGACAAAGTGAGATGAAAACCAGCAAAGAACTAAAAATAGTGTGGCACCAAATTGTTCAAGTACACCACAGTCTCTCACAACATCTTTCCCACTTCGTTGAATCCCAAGGAACCCTGAGAATTCACGGGATTGCTCACAAGACTGCTCCTAAAGCGCTGGCAGCAGGGATGCTGCGGTGCAGGGGGAAGCAGGGCCTCAGCGTGGGCACCTGAGGAACCTCTGCTGCCCAGGACATCAGTGGGGGAAGGAGGGCTGGCCTGGCCACCACGTCCTGCCTATGCCACTGTGCTGTCATGCAGCTTTGATCTCCAGGAGATGGGAAAGAGAGAGCACGCACAGGTTTGTGTTTGCCAGCTCCATTAAGCAGCCTAACGAGGTAATGACACCCCTGTCCAGCCCTGGCCTTTCCCACATCACCGAGTTGCTCCTGAAAGGCTGCTTTAGAGAATAAACTAATTAGCCAGTAGCCTTCACTGCTGCATTGAGCAACCCCTCAGTGCCAATTACAGGTGACAGCAGCGGCTGAGCCAGAACTGCTCCCTGGCCCTGCTGCCCTGGCTGCTCCCCCTGCTCCTGCCAAGGGCAGGGACTGGATCCCGTGGGACTCCCACCCTCCACCCATTCATGTTGCCAGTGGGTGCTGCATGGCCAAGGCCTTCCAGACCCTCCAGCAGCTGGTGAAGCCATGGGAATACCATGGGAATGGAAACCTAACGGTGCCACCCAGCAGCAGCTCCTGGCAGCCGCTGGCACCCCCTGCTCATGGCCCAGGGCAGCTGCAGAAAGCTGCTTTACTCACAGAGAAGCTGATTACAGCTCCCTGACACCCAGGAAGGCCACACAGGCAGCAGAACCCACTGTGGAGCTGAATTCTTCGGTGCCACCTTTTCTCCAGGAGCACCAGCGGGTCCTTGGGGTGATGGGCCAGGGGAGCACCCTCTGCGGTGCCCCCTGCATCTCTCCACCCTTCATCTCATTAATTCCAGTTAATAATTAACAGGAGTGAGTAGGGCAAGGCCTTGGCATAATCCCAGTGTGGCATCAGAGCGCGTGGAAAGCCCGGTGTGCACGTGCCCATCGCAGGTAACAGGGAGCCCCATGGAGCCTTAATGGGCTTTGGGACCCATTAGCTCCTTATCCCCTGGAATAAGCTCCTTATCTCTTGCAGGGAGCTCCAGAAGCCCCAGCAGCTCCGACAGCCCTGGCTCCTTCCCTCAGCCGTGTCAGGGCTGAGCCCCCTCACTCTGACCCAGCCCCACGGCCACACGCAGTGCCACCGTGTGATGTGTGCACTCCCTGCACAGACCCCCGGGCAGGGCACAGCTCCCGGCACATCCCGAAGCACAGGAACACGGCACATGCAGGACACAGCCAGGAGGACGCCAGGGACGTGGTTATGGGGGACACTCACCTGTGCGGATGCCATGGCTGAGCTCGGGCAGTGCCACAGGGATCGCTCTGCTCCATCTCCTCCTCTCCCGGCGATCCCGCGGAGCTGGAGCCGAGGCAGCCGAGCTCAGGGCAGGGACCGGCCCTGGGGATGGAGGAATGTTGGGATTGCATCTGGCACAGGCGCTGCTGCACCGGGCCGGCTCGAAAGGGCAGCAGGAAAACAGGGCGAGGATGGACCCAGCCCTCCGCACCCCGTGGCACAGGAAACCACCCTCACAGTGAAGCAAAGGAAGGAAGAAGGCGACACAGCGCATGGGGCAGGCTGCATGGCCAAAACACTGGGAACGGCACAGCTGGAACACCAGGAATGGCACAGCCCTGCCCTCCCACTGGGGTCACCCCGACAGAGACAGTTCATCATCGCTGCTCCCCGCGGCCTCCTCATACAATCATTTTCCATGAGTAAACGCACCTCTTCCAGGAGGGAACTTGGCCAGCTCAGCTCCCCCAGGCTCCATCACACTGTGCTGTGCCAGGGACTCCACTTCCAACAGCCTCCCTTCCTGGGCACTGGGCTTGGCCCCCAGAGGTCCATCCTTGCAAAGATTTAATTTCCTGCTCTACAAACTCCTCAGGTTCTCCAGTGGGTACAGCCCTGTCCAAGGAACCACAACCATGAGGACACGCAGCCTCTGTGGTGTCTGAGGGTACACACAGGCTCTGAGCTCACCCTCCAGCTCTCCCGGGCTCTACAAACTAAACACAGGGATGCTGGCACAGCTCCCATCCCTCTATCCCAGATCTAGCTGAAAATACTGGGCTAAGAATGAGTCCCTACCAGTGATCCAACCTCAGAGCTGTGAGGCTGCTGTGCCTTGGAAAAGAACATGCACATCCCACAGCACTGGGAGCAGGAGCTTTTATTTGTGTGGGTACAATGCACGTTGTAACCCTTCACCTTGTGAGACCCAGCCTGAACTCCAGCAGGGCCCTAACTCCAGGCTTGGCATGGAATCCATGACCTGAGAGATCTTTTCCAACTTAAACAGTTCTGTGAAATCGCTGCCTGGAAGCCAATGATTCCTCAGGCCTGCCCAGTAGAGTTCACCCCTTCCCAGGAGGAGCTGGAAGAGGCTCCCAGCTCAGAGGGGCAACATGGCACCAGGTGTCCTCTCCCTGGGAGCCTTGGTTTTTCAGCAGGAGCCCAGGGACCTTCCCACATAAAACAGAATCACCAGAAGATCCGAACGGGCCTTGGTACAAACACTGTTCTGCGAACGGAAGCACTGACAGCAAAAGGCCTTTTTCACTCTTGGGGCAGTTGGCAAAGGATAAATCCATTGTTCAGATTGGAACATGATCCTGGCTCCGGGTAATGGCCAGGATAAATAATGAGCAGTAGCTAATTAACAACACTGAGGCGAGCAGGCAGTGATTGGAACAGCACCAGGAGCCAGAGGAGCACCCACCTTCCCACACGGCTCCAGCCCAGAGCTGGGCAGGGAACCTACAGTGCCCCTTCCCTACTCCCTGCCTGCCCTGAACAGAATTCTGAGTAGGAACCCGCCTTGGAAGTGCCACAGTTGCTCCCAGCCCTGCCTCAGTTTCCACAGCAACTTCCCCTCACCCCATTGCTCAATATTGTTCTTTTTCCATGGAGCAGCAGATCCTGCTGCTCTTTCAAACAGCTCCTTATCCAACCAGACCATCCCAGCACCACTGGGGGTTGTGCTCAGGACAGGAGGGCACCAGGGCAGGGTGGGACACGACCCTGCTGGGATTCCTGTCCAGGGAATGTGCTCACACCTTCCCTCAGCCCCCAGCAGCCCAGCCCATCCTCGCCCCCAGCAGGCTGAGGGACACGTGCAGGACCCTCCTGCTCCTCAGCCCCTGCAGGAAAAGCTCAGTCCCACCCCAGCTGCACCAGACCAGCCCTGGGGCAGGCTGGGTCCCAGATCCTTGGACACTGTGGCTTCCTGCAGTAACATCTGTGATTAAAACCTGGTATTTTGCCTGACAAGAGCAGCTACTCAGAGCCCAGCCAAGTCCTGCAATGCCTCTAAGAGATCCAAACCCCTCATTCCCTTGGATCAGCCTGGCCAGGACACTCACACGGCAGTGACTGATGCAAACACAAACATCAGAAACCACATTTGAAATTAAAAAAAGTTTATTTGCAGATCTGTAAAACAGCTCTGCGAAAGACCAACATTTCCAAACACTATGAGATGAGAATGCATTTTCCTATTGTTAGAATATAAAAAAAGTCACAGTCCTTCAACTACCCCAAGGAAAGCAGACATTTATGAACCAAACATTGAACTTCCAACACCAAAATGTCACTAGAGTGAGTGAGACAGTCAATAGCACCAACACAGGTGACACAGCCCTCGTGGGTCTGTCATTACTATGGAATAAAGCGGGTTAGTGAGGCCAAGCCTCTGGGGAGAGCAGCCCTACAAGCACTGAGTTCAGACAATGACACACCAGAACACATTCCTTTACATCCCAGCGATGCAAACACCAAGCCAGAAACACCACAGAGCTCCCGGGAGCTCCGAGCTTCCACTTCGGGACAAGAAATTCCACTGGAGAACAATAAATCTTCCGAACTTACGTGGCAGTTCCATTTCACACACACAACTTTATTCACTTTATGTTTACAGGAGCTGTGTGATGGGGACGTGAAGGACGGGATGCAGAAGTGGACAGTGGTGCGGGATCCAACCCTTGCTCCATGGAAAAGTGGGATTACACCGCTTTCCGGTGGTACTCCGGAGGTGCCACCTCATAGTCACTGGCACTGAACAACGCAGAGGAATTCTTTGCTAAATACCTACAAAAATAACAAAAACGTTATGTTATTTCTTGCCCAAATTCTCTGTTGTTCAGTGGATTTGTGAATCAGGAGGTGTTTGCCCAGACACACAACAGGGTTTGAGAAGCACCAGTCCCACATGTAGCTGCTCACGTCAGCTCTGCCAAGCACTTACAGATCTGACAGCTCAGCCAAAAAATCCGTTCCAAACAAGCTGCCAAGCACCTCTGGCTCCAGGTGAGCTCAGGCAGCTCAGCATTAACAGGATGAAGCCGCTGATATTTGAGGGTCAGGCAGCTGCTGTACCAAGAATCCATTTGCTACTGCTCTACTTAAAGGAGCAGAGACAGGCAACAGGACACCAGGAAGCTCTGTCTGCACAAACAGGGACCCTCAAGGGCTGAGTGAAGGATGGCAAAACAAGGAATGGCCAAAGGTAAGGGTTATGTGCCATTAATTCTCATGAAACGGGTTCAGGACTTCTGGTCACTGGGTTCACATTTCTACTTCACAGCCAGAGCTCTTCAGCACCTGCACTTACCTCAGACTGCCCCAAAAGACCAGGGCAGGTTTTCCCTGGCCACCAGGCTGATTCCTGTCAAGCTCTGCTGCAGAGATGTCCTTGATTTACTGAGGGTTTTCTTTCAGCTTCCAATAGCTCCCAATCAGAGAATCATGGAATGGTTTTGGTTGGAAGGGCCCTTAAAGCTCACCTCATTTCACATTGAAGTGTTTTATTATTATCAGGATGTTTTCCTCCTAAACATCCCATGGCTACAGGGTACCATAGCACACCAAAGCCCCAGTGACAGTCTGTCCCAGAAATAGCATTCCTAAAGTTCATCAGTTTTTAAACATTTGCTCAATTGTTGTTGAGTAACTGTTGTGTAATTTAATAGCTTGCTGGAATTATCATCTGCTTTTTTTAGCAGCTATAAATAAATGTTGAAGCATTTATTTTGCAACAAGGAGCAGATGTGACAGAGTAGAAGTGCAGATTAACAAAACCAGAGAAGTGGAGTCTGAGAGGCTTCATGGCAGCCGTGGGGAAGAGCCCACACACAGGCCCCAGTTCTACAACAATTCACTGAAAAAGGGCAGCCTCACAGCAGCCTGAGCTCCCTGACCTTTCTCCTTCTTGCTGGAAGACCTCCCAAGTACTCACTTTAAGAAGTCATGCAAGTAGTTTAAGAGCAGAGCCAGACTCTTCTCATCCAGGGGCGTGTAGGCCAGCATGGCTCCGATCCGCACTGCTCCAAAGGAAGGACACTTGTCACAAACACTGCTTCAAGGTTTAAGTCCATAACCTTACAGTAGCACAGAAAAGCAGCCCAGGAATCTATTCCAATATATACAAGCTCACCTAAACCAACCAGACTTAAAAATCTATTTCCATCCCAAACCCCCCAATGGCTCTGAGCCTTTTGGATACAAGGATAAGGAGAGAAAGAACCTACACTTCAGAGCTGCCTGTCACAGACTCGAGAGAGGGAAAGAAGCACTTGAATCCTTCCCACTGCTCTTCCTCACCCCCCCAGGTGGCACTCACCAAAGAGCCTCAGGAGGTGTGGGGCACCATAGACCTGGGACATCGGAGCATCCGGGTGATCCGCCAGGATCTCTGCGTACTGGGGCCTCTCGAACTTGTACAGCAGCTGAGTGCCCAGCATGACATTGAAATACTCCTTAATCCCAGCCACCACCTCGTTGACAGCATATTCCCTGGGGACAGAGAGCTCTGCAAGGCCTGCTCCAAGGACCAAACCAAGGGCTGCTCCAGGGCGAGGCTTGGCTTGGGGAGACCACCAAAATCGGGAGGGTCTTTCACAGGCATTCAGATCTTGCAAGGAAATTTGTCTGGAGGCCTTGAAATCTACAGCCACAGGGAGGGATACAATTCCAGACCTCCCTGGAAAATGGGCTGTTTTGAACTGAGCCAGCATTAGGCAAACCAAGAGCAGCAGTTTTCAGTCGTCCTCTCCAAGAGCTGCACTCTGGGAGTGGCCCCTCTGAAGCCATCAGCAGCACTGGGGACATTCAGCAGCTTTTCTCTTGTCACCCAAAGCTCATCCCAGCTCACACCAGGTTCAAAGAACAATACTGAATTAATTGCACTGAACAGAGGGACAGCCCCCCCAATATTTCAGGCACCTGCTCCTTTTCCTCCCAGGCCTCTCCTGCCAGATTGCTGCAGGCCTCCAACCTCACCCTGCCTGTACAGGAACTGGCAGTGAGTCTGAGGAGCACAACCCTCGCCCCACCCTGCCAACAAATTTAGAACAGGCATCAGGACAATTACATCAGAGGAGGTTAAAACACCCTGACAAGTCAATAATCTGCTTCCTCTTGAATGGAAGAAAATTACTTCCCCTTTCTGTTCTCCCTTTCAAACAGGAAAGTTTCCTGCACAGTAAACACACCTTGTTTTGCTCAGGGCTAATTGCTGGGCTAATTACAAACAATAATTAGCTTTGCCCATCTGAGTATTTACAAGTCCTCATGCACCTCCCTGGCCCCCAGCCCTGGGCCTGTGAGGGAGCCCAGGGGCACTGAGCTCTCCCCACACAGCTTTTACTGGGAAGTTTCTATCAGCTTCCTTCAGGAAAAGGCTTAGGGTAAGTGGAAAGCAGAAATCATACCCAGAAAGCAGAACTGCAGTCTGGAATGACTCCCTCAGGATTTCTGAACACCTCCATCACCTTGGGCTTGGAACAGGGCACTGGACATGGGGCTGGGCTGGATTTCACAACCTTATTCCATTTTCCATGGAATCCAAGTCCATCAACAACAGCCAAGGAAGTGTTTAAGGCTGGCTGTGACCACTACTCACTTGTTATCAGTATTTCCTCGGGATTTTTTGTAGTTTGCATAATCCTCCAAAATGGAGTCCACATTCTTCTTGGCAGGGAGGTAGAAGAGCTATAAAAGCAAGACAGAATAAATAGAAGTTTGTCTCATTTTTGCAGACATTTATACCTGGAAGCTGAACTGAAACCCTTTCTGACCAGGACACTTCTAGGATGAAATCAGCAGGTTAAGATGGCACAGGTTATGAAAGGAACTCCTCCAACAGTTTTAGCTGAGCATTTAAAAACCCCAACCAAGCTGGGCAGCCTGGGATAGTGGAAGATGTTCCTGCCCATGGCAGGATGAGATTTAAGATCCCACCCAAATCATTCCAGGATTCACTGACTATATCCATGTGTCCACTTAACACTTGTGCTGCTCAACAGCAACCTGCTGATGAACTGGTAACGAGATGGTTCCAGTAAAGTCAGGCCTGGAGTGGCAGCTCCACAGCAACACACACAGGTGTCCCCCAGAGCTGGGCAGCATCTTCACAGGTACCTGTTTCTGCCTGGTGATCAAGTCCCAGTCATCCACCAGCCATGGCTTCAGCTCTTCCGGGATCTTCACCTTCACTTCAACTCTGTTCATAAATGTTTCTTCCTGAAAAAAGCCAGACTAATTACTCTCAGGTACTAATTGGGAGCACAGCACCCTTCTGTTTTCCACCCAAAATCCCTGGAAGGGAATGGAAGATACTCACACTTTCAACTGTTGGATCCACCCGAGCCCTCTTCTTCCTGGGAGGCTGGGGAGTCTCACTGGTGCTGCTCCCCTCTCCAATGCCTGGAGCTGTGCCCAGCACAGACAGCAGCAGGACAAAACAGCAGGCAAGATTTAGGAGAAGAATTTGAAAGTAAGGCTCAGATTCTTCTCAGATCACCTTTGCACCTGTTGGGTTTTTTTGTTGTTTCAAGTATTACTTGTGTTCTGGGAGTCCTCCATTTGTGCCAGTTTAAATTGCTGCACTGACACTTAATCTGAGGGAGGTTTCTGCACTGGAACCAAACCAGTCTGCCTTATTTTTGGGGGAGAATTTCTGGACCCAGCAGCTCAGCTCTGCAGCTGTGTCACATCTCTATCTCAGTGAGAAAACCTAAGTTTGACTTACGAAATTATTTTGGCAGGTCAGCTTTGCTTTTCAATTGCAAGAGCTCAAAATCCTGACAGACTGAAAAAGGCAGATTTTTGTAGCAACCAGAAAAACGTGAACCTTCCCCCTCCTGAGCAGGGAGAGCCCCAGGAGTCCAGGAGGGACAGCACAAGGTGGCAGTGAGTTACTGGGGCAGACTGAAGGTCTTATTTCAGCTACCAATCCTTCACTAGAGAGACCCACTCAGATGCAAAATAAGACACACTTACTTTTCTGCTTGTTCTTTTTTGTTTTCCTGCAAGAAGAACACAAATTATTGCACATATCAAGAGAGGGGCACTTAAGGAAGCCACAGCAGAAAGACAGAAAAGGTTTCAAGCATTCAGCACAGGGAGCAGATCCTCATGAGGCCTCGGCAGTGTTTAGCTAAGGACACATAGAAGAAATACAAGCTATGACTTGGCTTCAGAGCTATGGTACCACGAGATTCTTCATGGAACAGGTTAGAATTCACCGTTTTTGGGATGTTTTGTCCTTCCCGAGTGCTCTTGGAGAACTACATGAGATTTGTAGCTGTTTTATTTCAGACAGAATATGGCACAAGGAAACAGAAGCGCTGGGAATTCCCAGAAAAATCTCACTCGAATTAACTTCCAGTAAAAGACTGAAAAAACCCTCCAGCAGTTTTACCATTGCAGCAGCAAAGGGAAGATTCAGGAGCACTATTTACTACCCATTTTCAGGAAGTTTTGCCTGGAGTACCACTACCCATCCTCAGTTTGCTCCCTGCCAACAGCAGCCTGCATCAACTGCTCAAAAACTGGGCATTGGGTGGGCAGAACTCTACCAGTCCAACACTGATTCCTCAGAAATTCAGCACTCTCTCAAGTGACTCGTTTTAGGCTCTGAACTGGATTTATCAGGACCAGGAAATAGGCAGAGTTCTGAGGAAGGGCTGGAGATAGGAAGAGTAAAGGGTTTGTCTAAAGGCAGAGAAGCTGAAATGAGGCTGAACCCGTGGGCAGGATAAAGTTCATCTCTCAGAGGAAGCAATTCCCAAGTTAAGTCACTAACAGTGGACTGGTGCATTGAAGAGAAAGGCTTTTCTTCCAAACCCAAAGTCAACAGGGAGGAAGAGGGAGTCCTTCCCAGGATTTATTCACAAGATAAAAATAATGTTAACAATTAGAACAGAAGCAGAGTTTAAAAAAAACCTGCATTTAGGTCACTTAAAACCAGATGTTATTCCCTAATTAGTTAATCAGTGCCATATCTTCCCTCCAGAACACTTAGTTACCCCTCCTATTTTTCAAGCACCCTTTAACTCTGTTTCCTGATTTTTAGGCCCATGAAATTAAAATAAACTTGTGGAAGCTGGAACTCAGCAGAGCTACATTTAACAGAGTCAGAAGGTGTTGCACAGGCAGCCATAGAACCTGCTTTAACGACACATTTTTTCTGCTACAGCTTCCAGTTATCAGAAGATGAGTAATTATTTTAAACCCAAACCTGCATTTCACACATATTTCTATTTGATCACAGATTGCTTCAAAGCTTTTGGAGCCAGTTGCTGCAGTTTGCAAAACAGCTGCTCTGAACAGACTCAAATTAAAATACAATACAAGGAGCAGGTTTCAAGCTCTCCCTTCCAACATCAGCACTGCTCCCAAGGCTCTCTAAAACTCTTTGTTACTGGCTTCCATGAACTCCAGGCTGCAGGAAGCAGGCAGGCCCCTGGAACCTCCTAGAAGGATCCCTTGCCCAAAGTCTGGAGTCAGCTGGACACAGGGAGTGTCCTCCCATTGTACCCAGCCCAACCAAAAAGGTGCAGGGCAGAGGAATTGGAAAGGGGCTTTAAATAACCCCAAACAAGGCCCTGCTGCCAAACTGCTCCGGGCTCCCAGGGTCTGTCCAGACACCAGGAAAGAGAGAGGGTGGGATCCCGGGGTGGAATCCCAGGTGTGACAGCCCATCCCTCACTCACCGTGTGGAGATGGCCGGGGTCTCCAGGCAGCAAACGGTGTGGGCTCCATCCCGCCGGAAAAACCTGGGGACAGCAGGGGAAGTCGGAGACAGGGTCAGAGCTTGTGGGCAGCCTTCACACGAGCCCAGGAGCCAAACATTTGCATTTCTGGCGGCATATCACTACTGAACATTCCTGGAGGATAAGCTGTGCTTACATTAGTGCCATTATTGCTTGGTTATCTGAATAATAAATTTTAGGATACAAATTACCTTTCCCTCAGATCCTCCAGGAGTGCTACAAAAGGTAAATTCTGAGGCCCACAGAGGTTGACAGTGCTACCCTTTCAGAGCAGTTTTGTGAACAGTTTCTCCCCCTCCCCACCACCAGCATTTTATTTATCTGCAATGAGCTCAAATGTACAAGGGAACAATACAGAAGTTTTGATTGTGGAAATGTATTTTGGGATTTTCCAGAAGCCCTCTCGCCTTTAGCTGTGAGCAGATATAAGAGGAGCAGAACCCAGGGCAAATCAGAGCATTTCCTCTCCCTCAGCCTCCAAGAAGGCAAGAAACTGTTGGAAACAGCCCAGGTGTAGTTCAGAGGGATGTGCTGGATGTGGCACTACCCAGAGATGAGGAGCAAGATCAGTGCAAGAAGCACATGGGACCTGCTCTAACTCACGTTCCCCAAACCAGGCTGCTGCTTTCCCCCTTCCTTTCCCCAACTCAAGGAATTAGTTTTTCCAATAACATGAAACAGAAATTTCACAGAATTACCTTACACCTGCCCTGCTGGAGACACCCTAGAAACTCAGGGCAGTGATGGCAGCAGAAAGCCAAGGCCCTCCCATCCCAAAAGTGGCTTCAGCCAGGAGTGAGGTCAGGCCTGGTAAGGCGGTTTAAGTTCACCCTCACACAGGGGCTTTGCCATTGGGCCTCCCTTGGACACCGGGCATGGTGAGAGGATGAAGCCAGCTCTGACTTTAGGCCCAGGTGACCACCCAGAGTTCACCCAGCCAGAGAGGGGAACCCCCCTGCTCTCATCCCTGCTGACTCAAAGCGGCAGCAGTAGCACCTCCCTGCAGTCCCTCCTGCCCTGCTCTCTGCAGTGCAACCCACACACATTCACAGCTGAGTCAAACCCACACCCACCATCAGCTCCCCTCCCACCACTCAAAAGGAGACACTCAGGTGCAACAGCCCCTTAAGCAGCCAGATTAGTAATGGTCATCATTCAGACCTGTTTTAATTAGATTTTAATGACACTCGTTATCACCTGCCTACACAGATTTGGGCTGGGTTTTGTCTGACCCCACATGAGGACAGGCAGTGACTGGTCCCTGTGGGAGGTTGGTCCTGGGCTGCCAGAACTCACCTGACCTGGAGTACCCAAGCACAGGGAAGCATCCAGCCATCACCAGGGTCCAGCAGAGCCACTGAGACCCCCCTCCCCCAGACCAGGACCCAGCTACAGCCTTGTCCAGGCTTTGGCTAATCCCAAAGTGAAACTGCTCCAGGATCCAGAGCAAAACCCAGCTCCCTGTCCCCACCTGTGCTGCACTCCTCAAAGCAATGATTCACATTTCATAACAAACCTGCCCCTGAATGAGACATGAAACCTGAGGCTGCTGCCAAATCCACTTCTGAAGAAAGGATGGCATTTCAGCAGCTTCCTTGTGAAGGCCAGAATCACAAATGGAGTTAGGAATTCAAAACATCCCATTAGTAAGGGCCATGTTCATCATTAAGTGAAACCCTGCCCAAACAGAAGATGATAAATGAGCAGAGCTGGACTGACTATCTGAACATCTACCATAAAATCTGCCATCTGCCCTGGAACACCAAAAGGATGGAGTGAAGGAAATCTGACAGTCATAGCTCAAATTAAGTTTTTCTGATAGATGCCTGAGCTTGCTTCTTGTCTCTTAAGATGCAAACTCATTCTTAATTGTGTATTTATTGGTTTAGTTTTGTCAAAACCAGCCAAAGAGAGACTCTTTAAATGCAGTTTTGACAACAGTACCATGAGAAGGCAAGGCATTGCAAGGATTTTATTCTAAAGTGCTTGGAAGAACTGGGAAATTCTATAGAGAAACTGATTTTACTGAGATACACAAGAATAATGAGGAATCACTACTTTCTGAGTGTCAAGTGAGAAAAATGCAGAGTGTGTCTACTCAGCACCTCCATTCAACATTAACTCTGCTCCATCTAAAAGGCATTTTTAATAAAATACTTTAACAAAGGCCTTTTTGACACCATTAAACAGCTTTTGCACAGGCTGTGCAACAAGAAACGGAGTTGAGCTGCAGAGCCATTAATAGTAAATATAATTAATAGTAAAACTGACAAGCAAAAGTTTGGGAGGTATTTTGGGCAGGGTTTGGGGGTGAGTTGTCTTGTTTGGGTTTTTTATTTTTAAATAAAAAGAATCTTACACTTCAACATTCTTCTGCTGCAGACCAGAAGTCTTCTTGCCTGGAGCAGCTCCTCTCATCTTCCCCTCTGCATATTGTTCCCTTTAAACAGAGCAGATTCAGAAATAAGATTCTGGTGGAAAAAGAAGCTTCTTTGATTTTGGTCTGAAACTCATTAATTTCCCCTGCTAATGAGATAACCTGATTGAAGCTCTGTTGAACAAATATTCCCTGACAAGCACTTCTTCCACACTACTCACTGGTTGGCCTTCTGGAGTTCTTTTTGTTTCTGCAGGTTGGTGTCCACGTATTTGAGCACTCTGCTTTCTGGAACCCATTCATCCCAGCTGGAAAAAACCCAGAGATAAATCATCACTCAAAACCATCCCATGATCGCCTTCCACACACAACAGTCAACTAAAAGCTTCACAGAATTTGGGACTAAACTCTGCTTTGTGTCAAATCATGGACTAGCACAAGTCAAGGTCAACATTACCAAACATTCCCCACTGACTGGAGCTGGAATGATTTCTCTAGGGAAGTGTAATCCTCTGTCATTTCCAGCTTCCCAAACTTGAAGGATGGGCAATTTAGGAGGGAGAGGACTGTCTTAAATTCCAAAGAAGCATCACAGGAAAAACAATATTCTGTGCTTAAAAAATTATGGGGCATCTGTAGCCATAATATATTACTGAGAAAGTCTCCTTTGTCTATTCCAACATTCTACAGGTTAACAAATTCAGCAATAGGATCTTACTGTAAGGAGAAGAGCTCTGATTTCTGTCTGTGAAGGAAACCAAGATGGCATGAATATTTGAAGAATCTGAAGTGAACGATTTAAGAGAACAGATGTTGGGGAAATTGCCATTACCAGCAGGAATTCCACTTCAACAAAGAGTGGCTCAGCTGAGCAATCTGACAACTTATCTCAGATAAAACACATTAAAAGTGGCCAAGGTATTCTAAAGCACATCAGGTAAAGCTCTTTATGAAGAGTTCTGTGCCATTTTTCAGTAGTGCCAGTCTTGGAGCATCACGTGGCCAAACCAATATTGCTACAGGAGCACCAGGACTTCAGAGGGTGGGCAAAAGGCAAGGGCAGCATCTAAAAATTGCAGAGAAACATCTCCAGCTGTACCCAAAGACTGTGGGGTTTGGGCAGTGCTTTGCTCAGCTGTTTAAGCCACTTATCCCACTCCTGCCTGTCCAGCTGCAAGAGACCTTCCAGAAGAGCTGTGTAACCAGGTGACACATTTATACCCCACGGTGACACATTTATGCCCCAAGGTGACAAAGCCTTTTGGTATCCTGAATGTTGGTATTGGCAAAATAATTCCAAGTCAGGCCATTACAGCTGCAGAAGGCCAAATGAAGGCTGTGCTGCCCTGGCTCTTGCAGCAACGCCACTTTTAATGTCTTTAATTGGAAGCTTGAAGGCAAAAAATCAAACTCAAACAGCATAAGCAAGAAAAGCGGGATCAGGACACCACTTCTGGCCCCCTTCACGGCATAAACAAGGGAAGGAAGGGCCAGATTTATGCTGCCTCATTAAGAGAAGCCACCACACAAACTGATTATGCTCCTCTAAGTGTTGTGTTTACACTGAGACATCCCCTGTCCCTGTGGCAGGAGGGGGAGCGGATACAATTAAAAGTCACATCTAAAACATGAGGTTCAGCTTTTAGTCACAGCACAGAGATCAAGGCTGTTGTGACTAAGAGTCCTCAGCATTGAAATTAAACCAAACCAAACAGGAAACTGCTCTCTGAGACTTCTGGGTCTGAAGAGCTGAGGTTTTTAATCACTCAGAAAAAAACTCCACTTTTCCTGAATTCAAGCTGAGTGGTAGAAAACAACTCAAAAAAAGGGAAAAAAGTACATCAATATAACAACCTCACGGAAGTTTTCACCTTTAATGGGCTCAGCATTTATCTCACAGAGGTGCCTGTAATCCTCAGCCATCTCTCACCTGGAATCCTGCCCGTTTTGCAGGAGGAAAAAGTATCTGCAGGTTTACTTTAATATGAGAGGCTGGAACTGAAACACAGGCTACACCTGCAGCTAACCCAGCCAGCCTGAACACAGCCCTCAGCAAGCTGTGCTCCAAAATCCCCTGCCAAACCTGGGGTAAAAGGCAAAGGCAGGGTATTTGAGTGGTTTTGCCCCACCTCAGTAGGAGCTGCCTTTCCTACCAAGGCATAACAAGGAAGTTTTCATGGCAGACATTTCTGGCAGGGAGGAATTCCAGTGTTTCCCACCCTGAACAACCAGAATGTTCCAGAGCATCCCCATCAGCCTCCTGACAGCTCTGCAGGAAATGGCCAGTTTGGCAACGTTCTCTTTGTGTCACATAAATCATCAGCTTAGGTATCAAATCATTCTGGTCAACCCCAGAGAATCTGCCAACAGCAGGGACATGGTAGGGCTGCTGCACCCAGCTCACATTCAAACAAAGCCTGCAAAGGAAAGAGAAATCCTGCTTTCATTTCATGCAGTACTTACTTTTTATTCCAACCACTGTAATGGATAAAGTATTTCACTTGCTTGTCCTTTATGGCAACCTTTACACACTGGAACAGAGAAGAAAGGTCAGTCAGTCCCAGAGAAAACAAGGAGGTCTCAGGGAGCTTTGCTGCTTTAGCTTGCAGAGTTTTGCCTGCCCCTGAACTTCTTGGCTGTACAAATTAAATCCACCAACTCAACACTTCCTCCAGGGAGTTCAAGTCCTGTTCTGGAGGTGCTGAGATCGAGCTGCCACTGCCCCCCTGAGCAGTGACAAAATGAGGCTGCTGTAAAACCTGCAGGGTGCCCTGCCCTTCTGGGGCTCCAGATTTTAGTCTCTTTAAAAAGGAGTTTTTCTTCCTTTGAAGTAAAAACTACTCACAGAAGTTATAATTGGTATTTTCTTGGCATGCAAAGCCACCTCCAAGTGTTTGAGAGGGCAGAACCTTTGCCTACACAACATTTTCTCAATACCACACTGTGCTGTACCCTCTTCAACTAAAAAATATTACCAGAGAGGAACCTATTTCAGGAAACACCTGCAAAATCCCACATATGGAACTTAAATCCAGGCCTACATGGAGTTGCACCCAGGACTAAGGCTCTCCTGCTGGATCCTCTGCTACACCAGTGGCTTGTTCTGACAGCCTGAATTAAAGCCAGCCACACACAGCCTGTGCTTGTCTCTGCTTGTTTTGGAGAATAAAGGGGCTGAGCATGAAGCAAAAGATGACTCAAATATAGTTCTGTGGCAAAGTATTTTCCCTGCTGGAGGTTAGAAGGGCCTGAAGAGAATCTCCTTTAACTCTGCATTGCAGAGATGCACAACCAGCTCCTGTTTGCCGCGAGCCCTCACGCCACTCCAACACAAAGAGCTGCTCCAACCACCTTGCTGTGGGACATCAAGGATGTGGTCAGGAACAAAAACTGCTGGACTGAGAACCACAGGAGAAAAATAGATCAAAGGAGCAGGAAGAAAGCCAAGGTTATTATTCATTACTACTGACAAAGCAGCCTTTAAAATTAAACCCTTTAAAATAAACAAATAAAGCCTTTTAAAATTAAACTTCAAGTTCATTCTGCCAGTGCATGAACTCAGAAGGACCCACTCAATACAAACAGCCAGCCAAAAGCTACTTGTGAGCTGGGAAATCCCTTCCAGCACCCAGCTGGCACAGCCTGATCCTGCAACACTCATTCCACCCTGGAAAAAGGAGGGACACAGCACAGGCAAGCACAGCTGCTGCCCAGCTCCGGGCTGTTTCAGTGCCATGAGGTTATTTCCTCAAAACCAGAAGCCTCAATCACCCTCCTCTCTGCAGGCACTGGCACAACAACCCTGAGCACACATTCCCAACAATCTCATCCTCCTGTTCCAGAGATGGCAGAGAGCAGAGCAGGAACACCAAAGTGGGAATGGTTCAGAGCAGCCCAAACCCTCCCAGTGCTCTGGGTATTATTTTAGCATTATAACAACTCTTTCTCCTGAAGAGAGAAGTCAAGTGTTTTTCCTGCCTCCCTAACATTTACTGACACTAAATCCTAAAGGATTTAAATCCCTGCCTGAGATGCCCCATAATTTCTGCAAGCCTTCTGACCCACACAGCTACAAGAGCCCTTTCCCTTTCAGAGAGAGTGGCAGCGCTCACACCCAGAGCTGTGTCTGCAGTAACACTGAGGCAGCAGGGGCACAAATCCACAGTGCAGGTTCTTGTGGTCTAAAAGCCAGAACTGAGAATGCCACTTCCTTTGTCACTGCAATGCAGCTTCTCCTGGGCACTGGTGGTGCTTAAAACCACGGGCTGTAATCAGGAGGAAGGAATCAGGAGCCCTGAGGAAGCTCCAGATATAGGTGCAGCTCAGGCACCAAATCCTGCCGGCACAAAGGCTCCCCAGTGTTCTGGGATATTCCAACAGCCTCTGAGAGCTTACCAGAATAGCTGCACAGTGCCACCGGGCTTCCTGAAATTGTTCTGGAATAGAGCCCCAGGGTTTAAAATTGATTTCAGACAGGCTTTTGTTAATTTTAGTTCCAGTCCTTGATCCCATCTAGAGGCACAGCAGGCAAACTAAAACACTCCCTTGTTTTCCTGGGGAACAGTGAGAGCCACCTGCAGCCACACACACCTACCTTGGCTTCATAAAGGAGAGGTCCATGGAAACAAAGCACTCGCTCACCTGCAAGGGAAGCGCAGAGAAACAGCTCAGAGGGCCATTTCCATAACTTGTGTCATCAGGAGCAACACGGAGCCAGTCCAGGGGCAGCCTGGGAAGCCACTCAAAGGTGGGCATTGACTGGAGAAGCGAATTCACTCTCTCACCAAAGGGGATCAGAGCTGTGATTACTTAGAGCCCGGAGCAGAGATCCCCAAGGATCGCCGTGCAGGAGCAGCTGCACACAAACAGCAGTGCTGGTGACTTTGGCAGCACCTGGCACCAAACCCCACATTCCTGCCCCTCCCTGAACTGACAGACATTCCCAGATCCCACGGCAAGGCTGGCTGAGAGCTCCTGCCCAGCCTCAGTTTCAGCTGCAGCCCCCAAACCAGGCTGGGCTCACCCACGGGCAGGTAAAGCTGCCCCTCTGGGGGTTACTGATCCAGGACACTCTCCTAAGATCCCACCTCTGCACCTTAAGCTTCTGACACGTGAAAGCCACTGTCATCCATGTCCTTTTCCTGCAGGAAGAGCAGCACCTGGCATTCCCAGTCCAAGGAAGTCAGGAAGAGAGACCCCCTCTGCTGCTTCCCCACCCGACCTGTGGGCTGGGGCCGTGCTGGGTCTGTGCAGCAGCAGCAGAATTCCCTCACTTCGGGGCTTTTAAGCAGGATAAGATTGTCCTTCAGCCTGGTTTTATCTCCTCAATGGCCAAGTCTCATTGTGTGGTTACACTGTGGGAATTGCAGTGTACTTAACACAGGATATCTGAGTCCACACGTTTCCTTCTGGAAGCTGCAGTGCCTCATGTTTTTGGGGAGATGAGCTGCAGAACTGTGAAATGCTTCTGGGTGTCAAGAAAGAAAAAGGCTTAGAAGGGTTCTCCCAGAAGTGCCCATTCTGAAACATCACACGGTCGGTACTTTTATTTAAAAATGTCCCTACAGACAGGGCTGACAATCATTATCACCCTCATTGTCACTGTGCTCACTAGTGCTGGTGGAAGACACATCTCTGCTTCAAAGCTGTGCAATGTTTTCTAGGAGAGATGCCCACAGTTACTGAGGAATATTTATTTTTAAAAAGCACAAGGATGATTTGCAGAAAGGGTTCTTTGTCTCCATGATAACCTGGCAGGCTCCTGCTCCCTCACACAAGGTCTGTCCCCTGCATCCACACATTGTTCCTTATGCCAAAGCTCATCCCATTTCACCCTGCCATGGGCAGGGACACCTTCCACTATCCCAGGTTGCTCCAAGCCCCATCCAACCTGGCCTTGGACATTCCAGGGATGAGGCATCCATCTTACACCATATTGTTACTTTTATTTATCTTACTTATATTACTCTCAACAACAGCCATTACCTGAAAAGCAAAATACAGGCAGAATAAGCCTCCCGAAAAGCCCAATTCACCTTCATTCACCTAAACCCCGGTGCTTTGTTGCAGATGTGGATTCCGGCACAGCTGGAATCCAATGCTGCCTCCATGTATCCTCCTGCACTGGGCTCCTTTCCAGGGAACAATAAATAACAACCGTCTTTCAAACGCATTAAAATAAAAATCCCGACAGACTTGAGGGATTTCAGCAATTTTAATGCCAATGAATGTCCGCGCAGGAAAATTAAGGGTATTCGGAATAACGGGGCGAGAAGGGCCCGCGTGTAATCGGGAGGAAAGAGGAGGGACAGGAAAAGACAAAGACTGCGGGAATTCGGCTTTCCCACCTATTCCCACCTCGTCAGGGCTGAGCAGGGAGCGATGAAAGCCAAATCCCCCCCCCTGAACCACGAGCACCGGGGCGAGACCCCCGCGCCGGGCGCGGCCGCGGAACGCCCGGGGCCCCCGCGGGCCCTCCCTCCCCGCAGCCCCGGGCCCTGCCCGCACTCACCCTCCTGGAACTTGGGTTTGGGGTCCTGCTTGGGCGCCATTTATAAGGGCCGGTCCCTCCTCCGGCCGCTCCCCGCGGGGCCCCGCCGCTCCCCGGCCCGGCCCCGTCGCGCAGCCGCGGCTCGGGCATGCCGGGACATGGAGTCCGCGGGCTCCCCGCCCCGCTACGGCCCGCTCAGGGGTGCGGAGTCGGGTTGGCTGCGAAGTGTTGGCTGCCCGGGCCGTCAGGAGCCAGACTGAGGTGAAAAAAATTAATAAAAACCAGAAAGAAAGAGGAAAATACAATGCGCCCAACGTGGGGCTCGAACCCACGACCCTGGGATTAAGAGTCCCATGCTCTACCGACTGAGCTAGCCGGGCGCCACGTACGGCCTTTGGCAGCCGCTATTCTCGGCACCCACACCGGCCCTGGACATTCCCCGTTTCAGCCACCAGAGGGCGCGTGCCCCAGCTGATTTGCATATTTACATTAACGTATAATTAAACATTATCTCAAAGCCGGCAGCTGTGGAGCGCTGGCAGACGCGGCCGTCCCGGAAAAGCTGTGGGATGCCAGGGCCGCGAGCAGCCTCCGAGGGGTTAATTAACAGCGCCGGGTAATCCTGGGTGTACGCTCTCGGTTCCCTTTAACCTGAGAGAAAATAAAAAGAAGCGTTGACGAGTAGCCCCGGCCGAGGAGAGGGGGGATATGGCGGCATCAGCCAAGCTCTGGTTTTAAATTTTGACCCAAAATTCGCTGAATTTTTAAAATTTTTTTTACCGCAATCCTCACGGCGGGGCCGACGAAGCACAGCGACAGACGACCGCCAGGGGGCGCAGTCGGGCCACGCTGGCAACAGGCGGTGTAAGCCACGCCCCTGATCTGCATAACCCCGCCCATCGGTGGAGCACAACCCCGCCCAAGCCTTTGTGCGAATCCCCGCCCCTTTGATTTGCATAACCACGCCTCCTATGTGCATAGCCCCGCCCC
>VZRR01008539.1:0-14783 GCA_013398015.1 Oreocharis arfaki | reverse complement strand
AGGCAGGCTTCCACTGATAGGAAATTTGATTGTACTCTTCATGGCAGAAGTGAGCCAAGATATCTTAGTTTCCAAAAGCCTTAACTTTCCTTGCTACATTTTAAAATATACTTTCCTCATTTCTGAGTTCATAGAGCTTGTTCTGATTTTCAAAGAATTCTTCTGGAAGCTTTTTGTGAATCAATTTCTATTTCTTGTTTTTCTGTTGTTATCATAAGTGAGATTAAGGCCTTCCTTTGTTTCTATTTACTATTTGTATTGCAATTATATCTAGAAGTTGCAATTATAAGCATATAAAAACCAATAATATCCTTCATGTTGAATAAATGCATATCTTAAAATTATGCCTGACCTGGAGGATTTACAGTCCAGGTAATTCTATTGTGTTTAAGACATTTTAAATACATTAGCCAGAGGATGGTGTAAGTCTGGATTACACTATTGATTTAAGTACTGCTTAGAACAAGTAATTTTGTTTTCCTATTTTTTCTCAAGAGCTAGAATAAGAATAGCATAATATTAACTCCTCTTTCCCAGGAGAGTGACAGAAAAAATCACTACTGAATTCCTGTCTAGAGATTTAAACTTGCTAAAAAGGGTATAAATTTTAGGGCTTCTGACTTTTAAGAGTTAATAATCTGCTGTCAAAACAATTCATATGAGGCATGGATGAAAAAATAACAATAATTATATTTTGTCACATATTGAAGTTTTCAAATTTCTTTTTGTTGTGTATGTTTATGATGTCTTCTTTTTCTTAAATAATAGAGCTATTCAAAACCCATAGGATTTGGATCTCAGTAAGCTGTGCTTCAGGTAGGTCTTGCTATTGCTCTCTTCCACCATTTTCTTTCTCAAAACCTGTCATGAGAACTAATATTACCTCTTGAAATTACATTCCCCTAAAGTATTTGTACTAATTTGATTTATGTATTTCTGTTATTTTTTTTAGTTTATCTCCTTATTGACTGGACAAAATTTTCCTATGATCTAATGATAAAATCTGCTGTCTTCAGCTGACTCCAGATGCACTGCATCTTTGTTTATCTCCCTGTGTATTTTTGTTCTACTGCATTTATAAAAAGAATCACATTTATGTTAAGGACAAGATACAGTGTGTTTTATTTTGAATAGGTTATTTGCAGCATAATAATCCTGTCAATTACCAATATGCTGCAAAGCAAGGGAAAAATGTGGTTGTAAAGGGCATGATGGTGATTCAATTTGGTTTGTGGTCATAATGCATCCCTTCCAAACAGCATTTCAGCCTTTGTTCTGTCTTTGTGTGTAATATCTACTCGTTCTGTGTATTCAGACAATCTCTTCTGTAGCAGCTGTGCACTTTTTCTTTCATAACGATGGTAATCATTGAAGTTTGGAGTTTGTTAAGGACAATGTGCTGGTTTCTGTGATCCCTCTCTTGCCAGCAGCCTTGTGAGGGAGTACTGAATTCACATCCATCACACTACCTTGACATGAAGGACTCGTGTGGTCCCACCTCCCTCTATATCTACTGTCTTGTAGCTTGTATTTATGGACAGCTCAGCTCAGCTCAGCTCACCTCAGCTCACCTCAATGTATATTTTCTTCCTTCTCCAACAAAAAGTTTATGTTTCTGCAGCTTGTTTCTTTCTGTTGTATCATCTGAATTAAATCAAAATGCTTAAATATTGACATAGCCTATACATTTAGAGGGATAAAAAGGCACATCTCCAAGAAGTGATGTTAAACTAGAAATCATCCCTCCTTTCACTGACTGCAGATGGAGTCCATATAAGCTCCTTTCTCTAGGACTACAGTGTAAGTGACCATGGCTGATTCACACATCCTCTTCCCTTATTGTATCTCAAAAACACATTTTAAAAATTGGATTTGGAGTTCTTTTCTGTGCCTCAGTCCTTGAGACTCTGTTTATGTATTTAGGTAAATTCTTGCCTGACCATCAGAATTAAAGATGCTGAGTTCTTATGGGCTTTAGTCTTATTCACCTTTCTCTTGCCATTGCATGACATCATGTCATTTTCTGTACAGCCTCATGCAGTGGTGACAAAGCAACTCTGAGTAGGTAAAAGTCACTGTTCTGTTAATATGGTTGAGGGTGTTGACAGAAAGAAAAACAAGTGGTATAGGGACAGTGTCTCACTGCAGTTACTTCAGAAGCTGGCAGGATATTCATCAGTCAATGGTAAGATCTCAATCTCTTTGTTGAGAGGATTTTAATTTGGTTTATTTTGTTTTTCTTGAAAAAATTGGTTCAACACAACTTGAAGTTTCTGCATCAGGTTTTGTGTGGTCTGATGACTGGACAGAACCTGCTGTGTTGCAGTGCTCCTGTCGTACTGTACCAGATACTTTTCTTTTATTTTCTCAGTCAGCTTGTAGGGGCTTTGAAGGCTTTTTATTTGCTCCTCTCATTGCAGGAAAGTGCCTAATTCCAACTCAATATTCAGCAGTACAATACTTGAAAAGGTATTTTAATAAATAGCATATGATGATTTTCATCATTTCTAGTTCAGCCTTTCAATTAGCACAGCTGTGTGGACAAGCCAAGGTGAAAAATGACAGACTCAGAATGAATGAGGGAACTGGGTTAGTCCTGCAGCTTCCACTGGCTATTTTTAATCAAATAAGAACGATTACTTGGAGGAACAAAACTCATTGATTAGGTCTATTTAGTAGTTAAAAGCCTTTACAACTTATACACCATGGCACAGTAAAGTGCAAGGAGCAAATTGGCTTCCTGTTCTTGCAATAGGTGAAAATATGAATGTTGAGTTTGAGCACAGTGTTATTTATGCACTAATATCAAAATTACAGCTATGTGCTGCGTGTGTCACTTCACGGTTGGAAATCAAATTATACTCCTGCTGGAATATTGGCACATTGGTATCAGCTATAGCAGCTGCTTTGCCTTCTCTGACTTTTCTTACTGTTGCTGCTAATGAAAAAGGAGGCTGCTGTCGCTGCTCTTAACAGCACTGTTTTTCTCTTCACTTGAAAAGCAAGCAGACAGTCTGGGTCTTCTCATGGCAGAAAAGGAAAGGTACATTTAATTGCTGCTGAAATGCTTGTACAAAAGGTCACCAAACAATACAAGTTCTTATTTAGTACTGAACTTTGAAGTGAAGAATTACGGACTCTTTGAAGTGATCCAGCAGTTAGATGATATACCAGATCTTCAGTACTTGGAAAAGAAAGAGAGAAAGAGAGCTAAACTTGATCAGAGTTTCCCAGCAGGCCAGGAACAAGCTTGCCATCCACCTGTGACGAAGGTGCTCGTGAGGCCTGTTTAGAGAAATTATTGCAGTTTCTTATCCATGGCCTCCATCCATTTATACAAGCACAGAAGGAGGAGCACTGTGTGACTGACCATGCAGCAGCTGCTGGTATTAAACCCAAAAGTTATGTATTGACAAATACACAGCTTCTCAAAGGTAGCATGAGGCACTAACGTACAAGCACCTAAGTACTTATGAGGCTTCTAAATGCATTCTGGCCCAAGGGAGTAGTGAATAAGAAGAAAGTCACTGTCCCATTAACTAAATTCCAACCCTTCTGGTGTTAGATCAATGATTAATTAAAAACATAGACTGGCTTCATCTTGCACACAGTGACAAAAGACAAACTGAGTTTCTTTACAAACATGTAATTTTAAATTCATGATGAACATAAAAAGAAACCTTACCTGAGGGATTTTGCCTCCTTCACATTAATGAAAAATCATCTGTGTAATCAATATCATGACAACACAAATTTTGTCTTTTGTCATTGAAATTTTCTCTTGAATTAAGGAAGGCTCTAATATTATTATTTTATTATTCTCAATAATGTCTTGGTCTCTGAGACTCTTTTATTGTATTGCCATTGCTTTTACTTTCCTTAGGAGTCAAGAGACAAGTGACATCTGATTAGCATTGCATGTTTGCTATAGTGCAAAGATATTTTCAGAAATAAAAGGCTTGTTTTATTTCCAGAGCAAATCAATCCCACAGCCTCTCCAATTCACAGAGTTTTTTCTTACTTCTTTAAGTATTTTCCCTACTCGAGGATTTTGAGATATATTCTGTATCTTGGCAACACGCAGAGAAAGAAAGGTAAGGTCTTAACTTGATAGGAAAAGAGCTGAAATCATTGGCAATGTTCTGATTTGCACCAAGTATTTAATAAAGGAAATTGAGATGGCTCCTACTATTTATTCAGCATCCCATCTGCCATCACCAGATAGGTTGATATGATTCCTGCTTGTAGAGGTGGCAAACATGTTTAGCAGTAATACAATGCCTGCTTTGTATTCGGGCACCCAAACCAGGTTATGCCTAGAATTGTGTAGATTCACAAATTTTGCACAACATGTATTAAACATAACTTTTTCTCATTTTCTTTTTAACCCAACTAATGCAGATTTTCAAAGACGGAATCAAGAATACAATAAAGAATTGTATTTAATTACGGGTCTTAATCCTTTCTGATGACTGTTCTGGGCTTTAGTTCTACCACTTATTTTAGTAGAATTTTTAAATTCTTATGAGCTTTGCATTTGCAGCTCTCTGCCTTTAGATCCACTTGATAAGTGGGCAATTCATCTTGATCTGAAGCTTGATAAAGTCATACAGTTTATAAGTGCATGAAATTAACCCCCCATATGCAAAATATCCTCAATAAAAACATTTGCAGGCATGACCAGACTCATGAGACAACCACATGAAAAACAATTTCTCTTTCATTCTGTTGAGGTGGGTATGAAAGGAATCTTCTGGAAAATGTGTAGAAAATAGGAGGATGGATTTCAACTATGGTGAAGAAAAAAATTTTCAAATGGAATTCACATTTGCTCAAACATTTCTGTTAGATCTAAACCAAACTCGGTCCATACAACTGATAAAAGTGTCTATATTTCTAGAACCCAGTGAGTTAACTCTGCACAAAATTTCTTTATTCCTCTATTATTTTTCTCTATTGTTCCTGTCTTCCCCAACTTGAATAAATAAAGTTTCCAAGCAGAGAATAATATTAGAGCACCAGTCAACTAAATAGCTTTATCAGCATCTCCTTCCCCTTACACCCAGGAGGATGACTCTAGGTGTATATTCTAGAGAGCTTGTTGATCTTTTTAATGCTAATTAGCCTTTGATTAGAATCCAAGAATCAAGGTAGCAGGACCAGATTTTCCCATCATTGATTGATGAATTAATTAAAGACATCTATATGGAATTTAAGGCTGGAAGTGTGCCATGTTGATTGTCCTTTAGCATTTTCAGCACTATCAATCTAACATTGTTGTACAAGATCAAGTATTTAGGACATGGTTTAAGTGCTGGGTAGGTATCTAAAGAGGTAAGTACCTCTGGGGGAAACAGACTCACAGACTCCAGCACAGGAAAGAAGCAAACCTGCAGAAACACTTGCAGTGACCTGATTTTCAGAATGGATGAAACCCCAGTTTTCAGTGATTTTAGTACTGCATTTTGGATCCTCATCTAGAGAAAAAAACACCAAGCATATGCTAAAGTAGGATGAGAAAAAAGTTTGTGCAATCCTACACAAAGCAAACACCTCTATTGCTATTCTCAACTGGTCTAAGGACACATAGCTCCATCAAAATTATGAATACTTTGACAATTTATACCAAAAAATAAACTTACTTTATTAGTTTTCCTGCTAGCAATTAATCTGTAGGTATTCCATCATTCAGCAGTACTTTTTTTTTATTATAGCTGCTCTGACACACTGACAAAATCACTAATTGCCTTTAGATAATAGAAAAAATTTAAGAAATGATTATAAGTTGAAAAGAGGACAGGAATGATTTTTTTTCTTTCCAAAGGTGATAGAGACAGAATAATTTACACCAAGAGAGTCAAAACAAAAGCTACATGACTGTTTTTTAGATTGCACATGTGGTTTTTCCATTTTAGAATAAAAAGATGTATCAGCAGGTGCTAATCTTGTACAAATAACATGCATCTTGCCACAATAGGATTGCTTTGACTGGCATGGATAAACAGTCAGACCTAAATCCAACCTTATAAAATAAATTAAACCACTATTAAATGATAGGTGGATACATCATGGGTTAAAAACTTGCTGAAAAAGGTTCTTCTGCTGCTGCTTTTAAAAAGCCATAATGTTCTATAAACTTGTCAGAAGAATGGTACTTTTTTCTTACTTGATTTTGTCTGGCTGTGACAGAGTCATTCTTGGTATGATTACAAATATTTTTAGTATCCTCAAAGGATATTTTAAGAAACTGCAGTTTATTTGCTACAGCCATAAAACCTACATATTTTTTACACATGGCAGGTGAATACATCCCACCTACCTTTAACAGTGGGATTAATCTCCACTATCTCTAAACATCTTCAGTATATCTGCACCTGAAAAAGTTACAAAGATTCTGTGTGTAGTCAAAGAAGGAAAATCAGCACTGTTGGAGTTTTTCATCTGTCTCGTCTGTCCTGTTTTAGAGCACCAGTGGTGGATGGGATGAACTATCCCTCGAGACTGAAGGGGGAAATCCCATCCCAACTGCAAATAAACAGTGAGGGACACAGAACAGAAAGGTAATGCTCTCAGTTCAGCTTTTATATGATCAAATATGATCAATTTTATTGAAATCAATCCCATCACTGAACGTGAGAGATGACCAGTGCAGATATAAGTTGGCATAAATATGAAAAAATGTTGATTTTAGGAAATTGGAAAGAAGTAACACATAAGTTTTTTAATGTTTTCTTTATGTTTCTGAAAAATTTTTACACAGCTTAAGATATTGAGCAAAACCTTACTTTTAACATAGATGCAATTTTTTATTTTAGTAATACTAGAATAAAGCTGGTCAGATGTACTTTTTACTTTTGTGGTCGAATAAAAAAAATGGGAGTCTGATTAGTTTGTCTTGAACAGGAAATAAAACTAGTTGGGTTTGGCACTTTCAGAAGACTGAAAATAAATTGGATAATGAAAGGTACTGTTTCTACTAAACCAAGATGTTTCATTTCACGTGGAGTTTATGCAGAATATTTCCTCAGGTATTTTTTTCTCTATGTTGTTTGGTTTTTTTTCTTAGTTTTTGCTGTTTGTTTTNCTTTCAGAAGACTGAAAATAAATTGGATAATGAAAGGTACTGTTTCTACTAAACCAAGATGTTTCATTTCACATGGATCTTATGCAGAATATTTCCTCAGGTATTTTTTCTCTATGTTGTTTTATTTTTTTCTTAGTTTTTGCTGTTTGTTTTTTGTTTATTTTTTTGTCAGAACTCTTTCAAAGCAAAGTGTGCCCTTTAGAAAAGTATATTATTTTAAAATGGGAAAAGTACTGAATTGAAACTGTGTTACTTTTTGGTGCTTGATGCAAACTGCAGAGCAGAACCTAAGCAGCTCCACTTGGTTAGGGGAATAACCATTCTTAGTATCAGCATTATGGAGGCTTTCTAGATACTGCAGCTACTTCCACGAGCTTTGCAGTTACTGCATTAGACTTTCATATACTCAAGGACAAAATTATTTTATTTTAGGCCTAACTGGCAGCTATTGCATAATCTTTGTTTTAATTGAAGAGAACAAGAAGAGAACAGTTTCAGGAAAAGATCACAGAATGGCAGAGTAGTTGAGTTTGGAAAAACCTTGGGGAGTACCTGGGTCCAGCCCTCCTGCTCAAGCAGAGCCACCTTGAGCCCGTTGCCCAGGACAGCTTTGAATGTCTCCAAGGAGGATGACTGCATAGCCTTTTTGGGAAACCTGTGCTATTGGTGGTTGCTGAGGGGCAATAGGACCCTCTGGAATTTGAGTCACTCCTCTCACTTTTGCATGATTAGTAAATTTGTCCACTTTACTCCACTATTAACATTTAATATTTGAAAAAATTACAATGTTTAATTGTTTCTGTAAGTATTTTCCATATCAATATCCCTGAAAATTTGTAAAACAGATTTTTTTGCATCCCATTGAATAGGATTTTTCTATGGAATGCTATATAATGTAAAAAACCTAACAAAACAAAAACAGGGGAATGGAACATGGGAAAAACCCCTGAAGTTGAGGTTTGAGCTAGGTTTACAATTCACTCAGTCAGTTACTTCTCCTTCAGTCATTTTTTTGCATGGCTGCTGGAGATGCCTTGTTACCTTATTGAACATTGTCCTGGAACAGTTGTTAAAATCTGAAGATTTTACATTACTATTTTTTCATTAGAACAGCTTCTTCATAAAATCTTCATATTGAAATAGCCAGAAATGAGTACTGGTAGCTCAGTAAAGATGACATATTATAATGTTTCCTATATTAGATATCCTAAGTGTGCTACAGATTATAATGTAGCAGCAGTAACAATTGGCAATATAAAATGAAAGATAGGTAAAATAAAAAATCCTACCCACATGAATTGATAGATTTTATCTATCCTTACAAAATCTCCATTTTGTAAGGATAGAGATGAGGAAGGTCAGAATTTTGTGGCTGAAATGGAGAAAACTTTACATTTTTGGTTTGCTGTAGTACAGTGATACATAAACTGTATGCTACATTATTTTGTAACCCAAATATATATGCACATATATACTTTGTGAAACTCAACCATTGCACAAAGGGTAAATTACAAACAGTAAACATCTTTTACATTTACTTTGGTCGTGCTCCTTGTTTCAGCTATACATTCCTGCCAGTACTGAAGTCCAGTGTGTCCTGGTTTTTTTCCCTCAGCAGTTAATGTTTGACATGGTACCTTAGGACATCAATAAGTATTTCCCCTAAAATATCCCAGAATCATAAATTCTGGGTATGTGTTTAAAGTAATTTATTTAAATGCTCAGATGTGTGATGTTATACCTGCAATTAAAGGTACAAATTTTCAAGCTTCAAGAAGAATCTCTTTTTCAGATCATTCCCAGTGTAAGAAGGCACCCTATTTATTGCTAGTGATCAGCTATAAAGGTGATTACAACAGAGAAAAATAATATTTTTATAATTAATTAGGCAAATCTGAGATGAGATCTAATACACTGACTTTAAGTTTCAAAAGAATAACTTTGGGTCATAGTTAAAATCAACCTAGTAAACCAAGTAGTGCAGACACTAAAATCTTTCATTTTCACAGAGATTATCACAGTACTAGTATAAAAGTGGCTCTATGCATGGAGAAAAATTTTATCATATTGCAATATATGTTCTGAATCAATGATGCTCTTCTCAACAGTGTAATAAAGGAGAGAGCAATGTAAATCATTTAGTCCAATATAAATGTAATGAGAGAAAGGACAAACTGATGTGCAGGATGAATAAGAATGACAGCAACACATTCTATTTTGACAGATTAAACATAATAAAATATTTATACTGGAATATATCTGAAGTGTGATTTGATCTCAGAAGGAAAAATTATTTACTGAGTCCTCATGAAAGACCTTATTAGTAGATGCGAAATAACCATTGAAAATTAAAATAAGAACATTTTATTAAACATTATTGCATTAAACATATTTTATTCCCCTCTTTTAATTTATTCAGATATTTGTTCAACAAATAAAGGTCAAGAAATTCTACTGCACTTCAATCATCCATATGAAAAAGTTTAAACTTAACAACCTTTCTGAGTTTAATTTAAACTCAGATTGAAAATCTGAGTTTCAACAAGACATAGTCTATTTAAGAATCCATCCATTTTCCAGCTATGACTTGGAAACTGTGACCTGGGACTTTCGTAACAAGTTTATTTGTGAAAATTCTAAATCTGAAACTTTTGAAAATATTGTAGAGTACACTTGAAGCACAGACCTAATACAGGGGAAGGCAAGGACAGTTAAGGAGATTACAGGAGAGAACATTGTTCCTTGGAGAAGTGAGGATTCATGATCAACCCACTTTTAAAGCATGTGAGAAATAATTAGGTCCTTCAGAAGATGAAAAATTGTGTTTGGAGAAATGCAATAAAACCTGAAATAGTTTGTAATGTTTAATAAACTAATGTGACATCACCTTTATCTTTATGATTCACCAAGAGTCTTTGGATCTAAAGCAATATCACAAAGTCTTTAATCCCAAAACACGTTTTTTTTCTGAAGTGATTAATATCTCTGTGGAGATGGGTAATACTTTAGACTGATGGATAGCAAAACCTCTCTAATTATTCAATAGTTTTCTAAGAAAAGAAGTTATACTGTACAAAAATACTTCAAAACTTACAACTTTATAGTCAATAACTTCTTTAAGCCATAGTCATCAGCACAACAGAAATAATCAACTATATATCAGATTATTATTTGAGAAATTTCACTACAGATACTTCTATCATTCCCTGGAATATGATTCATAGAGAAATGTGCTGTATGAGTTCTTTAAAATCCACTTGTGTCTGGAAAGCGGAAACAAGATTGGTAGAAAGGAAGTATGAAATAAAAGGTAAAATACACAGAACACGAAGTGTGATTGTATAAGGAGAATTTTAGAATAATGAGAGCTATTATAGTTTTCAAATTCATTTTGAACATAGTAATTGAATTTCTAGCAATGTAAAACTGGACCAGAGGAGGGGAAAAAATGTATATATGTACACTCAGATTCAAGCACGAGAGACCCAGGTGATGAAAACCTCTTTTGTGTTGTGTGGCTAAAATACTCCAGAACATATCAGGGACTTAGAACTATACAGGAGAAACACAACTGGAATAAGTGCCAGTGAAATCAGCCCTTGTCAGTGTGGATGTAATCTGGGCTGAGTTTTGACAAAAATGAAGTTCTTCCAAGCAAAAGCCTCCCTTTCTAAAGTATGATTGTAGGATTTCAAGCTCTTCTTATATGTTTTCCTGCCCTACAGTTATTCTCCCCAAGCTCACTAGGACTGTGCAAGACACCACTGTATGCGATGAAAGCAGTAGGGGACTAAAGAAACTGATTCTAAAGTATTTATATAGTGGGACTTTCATGAAGCATGTAGAAAGAAAAACGTGATATTCTGTTAAGGCAATTCCTCTTCTACCTTGATTAAGAATATTTGTTAATGCTTTTACCTCTTTCTTCATGAAAGTGAAGGGCTAAAGTTAAAACAAATCTGGTCTTGTGGCTTTTTGCTAAGAAAAGCAAAAATCATTATATATTTGTTATATATTAAAGGTATTAAATAAGATGGCAAGAATACAACTAAACAAGTATATTGAAGAAGAAAACAAAGAAGAAAAATAGCAAGAGACATTAGCTCATTCTCCCAAAGATTTTCTACTCCTATCAAACTGGAAGATTAGAGAAGATAGATAAAATATTACAGGAAAGAATAGGGAATTAAAGTATCAAAGTTAGAAATAGCTAAAGTACTATATGAAAACTTTAAAATATGTATAAAGAACACTGAAATATGCTGACTGTCTGTGCTTTGCCCGCCATGTATCCATTTTCCTGCGAGACACTACACTCAGAAAATGGAGTTTTGAATATCAATGTGAAGCCACTGGATCATCAGATCTGAGGGGCTTTGCTGCAGAAAAGCTGAATGGGGTACAGAGGTCTGCTCTTTAAGCAGAGTTGTACTTGGAGAAGTGACTATCTGAAGTACTTATAAGTTCCCATTTCTGCAGTTAAAGAGTACTTCACAATTGTTAATACTTTTAGTATCAGAACATCTTGGAGAACTCGTATGGAAATCTTGTTATACATATATTAAAGACAGGGAACATAAAGATGAAAAGGAAGAAAAAAATATTTAACCACACTAAGAAAATTTTATTTTGGGACTTAGGATACTATTTATAGATCACTGAATTTTTATCAAATTCCTATGATGAGTTCACCTAAAGCCTTTTGCCTACTTTTAGCGGTTAAATGTTGATTGCCTAAAGCCAGTTACTCTAAACTTGTCTTACAGTGAATTGAGAGAGAAGTCATTTCCAAAGGGCACTACCTGTCTTACCCAGGTAAGTAGCACAGGTAGGATGAATCAGCTTGTGACTTAATCTATAAAAAGAGCCCAAAATATCCACTTGTGATTTTAATGGCTAAACTTCATATATGTAGAAAATTATTCAGCTTCTTGAGCAGAGGTATCTGGTGCCATTTTAAATACCTGTGGGCATCCAAGGCTTCTTGCAGATACAGCACAGGAGCACATGATGCTCTTTGGAACCAACAGCTAAAGATGTCAAATGCCCCACTAACAAGGGTACCATCCTTAGGTGGAAAGTGGTTGAACTCACTTGTGGTAGCAGTGGGGCTGGGTCAGGACAATCTTCTTCCTGCTCAGGCTGGGCTGCCCCATGACTGTGAAATCCCATTATTTATAGGTCTAGTGAAGCAGAAGCAAGAGACAGATCGACCCCAAATGAGTAAATTAATAAAAACATGTAGTAGATTTGGTACTGGGGACTGGATCCTGAGATCCGTCCTGCCGTTTGTTCAGGCATCCCAGCCCTGGCTCTGGGAAGGACTGCCTGAACTATTCACGCTCTCAGGTACAACTCCAAATTCTCCTGCAGTAGATCACTACCAAGCCTCTCACCCTTTAATGCAGGTCAGCAGAAGTGCTGAACAGGATTTGGTATTGAGGCTCTGTAGGTGTGTATTCCACTTTTCCGGGAACATACAAAAATCTGGAAAGCGTAGCTCACACACCACATGCCCGCTTTGAGTCTGAATTCTAATAAGAGTTCATGAATTATGTAGGCAACACAATGAGAACATTTGAAATGGTGTTTGCATCTGCTATGAGACTTAAAATTTAATGGATTTTTAAGTAATTAGCATGAACTATTTACCACACTGAGTTATACTGTAGGAGTAGCAGAATATAAAAATAAATATGATAATAATATGCATAAAATGCTCATTTCTTGCAGCTTTATATTTTATTTTAAAAAGGCAGCACTTAAGCAGACTATCCAAATTGATGGGGAGAATATGAAATAATGTCTTTACTCTGTTCTTTCTTTTTTCATAAAAAGAAATCTCTTGTTATTTACAAGGCGACAGACTAGTTTTATGGTATCTTGGATGTGGCATAAGGCAACACATCCATAATCTAGCTTGTCACAGCCATTTTTAACACACATGGTATATGCTCAGTTAATCTAGGATGCTCAATGAATGATCCACTTTTTGTAGTTCCTCATAGGGAGCCCAGAGTTCTGCAGTTAAGGAACAAGGGTGGAAGTCAAAATTGTCTGATGTTTGTGCCTCAGTGTGCCATTAGCTGGTTTAAAAGGTCCATTTTCTGTATGGAGACAGGTCTAGCAAAAAGCCACCAACTAGAAGGTAAAGAGCGTTTCAAATCAGAAATAACACGTAAATATTTTTTTTAACTATGAAGATGATAAATTATCAGACAGAACTAGATCACTGGTAAGTTCTCCTTATCTTGTAATAAGTGATTATTTAAAAATGTCTCTTTCTTATGATGGGCAGTGAAGTCTATATAATAAATGACCAAATATATGATGAATCTACCCAAGCCAAGTGGAGATTCCATCACTGTCTAATGATGGGCACTTGTCAGAGAAGCACCTTTCAAAGCAAAAGCAGGGAAAGATGTCTGGAAAGTGAAAGGTCTTGATTCTGGATTGGCTCTCTACCCATCAGGTTAAGATAAGTAACCTGGCTGTCACTGACATATAGAATGAAAGGTAATGTATTTGACAGAAATCCAGTATATGGGGATCTAGACCCTTTCCTATTTTTAGAGTTTAGACTAGGGAGTTTCCATATGAACAATAAAAAAAATGAATCAGGTCCATCTGAGCCCACTGTGTTGTTTTTCCCCTCTAAAGACTGACTCTTACAATTTCAAGAGGAAAAGTGATGAACCACGATGTGGTGTCTTGTGATCTGCTCTGAGGGCACCTGACTGCAGAAAACTCATTTGGGATGAGGCTGCCCCTCTCCCAGGAATCCCATTTCCAAAGCAAATGTGTTATTCTCCACGGCAGCAGAACCACAATGTTGTAAAATGGAAACCATGTTCCCAAAATATGACTATGATGATGATGATGATGATGGTGACGATGATGATGAGGATGACGATGATGATGATGGCAAATTCTGGGCTTCTCCAACAGTTTAGGTGATGGCTTTCTAGGTAGGGATGTTGTTAAGCTTTCACAGTTTCCTAAAATCTTTCAGAAGAATTCAGGAAAATTTGTTAATTGCTGAGGTAGACAGGTAAATTTTCTGTAAAATTGTCCAGTTCTTGGATAGATCTTGAATAAATTTATGGAGAAAATTATTCATTTATTCAAACAGATTTGATTCAAAAATTTAGCAATATAAATAAAAATAGAAACCTTTAAAGTGTGCAAGTCTTCAATATGAATTCCACTCTTCACCCTTAAAAAGATTACATAGTAAAAATTGTCCATATGACAGTTGGAGGAGAGTAGGAGAAATTACAGAAGACTTAGAAAAATGATTCCCATCATATCTGAAGATAAGTTCTGTTCCCGTTGGTATACAGTGCTCTACAGGTTCCAATAAAATTTGGTCAAACACACATTTAAAGGCAGTTTGGCACACGGGTTTCCAATTTTGTGATGTTGATGACCTAAAATATTTCTTTGTTTTTTTTTTTTTCTTGGGGCAGCAGGGACAAATAATTCAATGGAAACATGTATGCTTGCCTCAGAGGACCAAATGCTTTGCACTCTTTCACAAAAGCCTCCTCTCAGGGACACAGGCAGTGACACTGATGGGAACCAGGAGGAACTATTTTCAGCTGCCTTTCTAGAGCTGTAAAGGTGGAGCTGCTCTGTTATAGTACCTTTTGTGTAGAGAATACAAAATATCAGTGATGTATTGTTGCAGTTGAAGCAC
>VZRR01008509.1:57629-101178 GCA_013398015.1 Oreocharis arfaki | reverse complement strand
GTGGGTCAGTCATGGCCATTTTGTGTAAGGGCATAGGTCAGTCATGGTCATTTTGGGGCTCTGAGTAGGCTGTGGGTCAGTTCCCGCCGCTGGAGGTTCTCAGCAGGCCGTGGGTCAGTCAGGGCCGTTTCTGGGCAGTCACAGATTAAGCTGCCATTTTGGGGCAGGCTGCACAGTCGGCCTCTGCCACTGTGGTGTGGATGAGAGGCTGACAGTGGCTCAGAGGGGCAGGGGAGGAGCCATGCTTGCCTCGCCTATGGAGAGCTCACCCTGTTCCCCTCTGCCTCACCTCCCACCTGGCTATTTTGAGCCCGTCAGCCATTCCTCTGGTTGCCTACAGCACCCCGTGACTCCAAAGAATGACCGGGGCCTGAGTGATGCGGCCTTCTTGTTCTCTGCTGCTGATCCGAACCTGGCAGATAGAGGGAGAAAAAAGAGAGGGGAAAGAGGAAAGTATACGAGAATCCTACTGACAGTCACTATTCCTGTAATGAAAAGTGTAAGTCCAGTCAATATGGATACTCTGCTCAGCTTCTGCCAGAGGTTCCAAGTTTGACCATAAATCAGTTCTTCTTTGTCCAACACTCTGGCAATTATCCCCATAAAAAAAACTCCTCACCGCTCCTCGGAGTCATCCTGCCTGTGAAGCCAAGGTTAATGTTATGACCTGCCCCTGAAGGTGGGGGTAGCTCAGGTTCTTAATAGAGCCCTTGGGGTGCATTAGAGTGAAATGACTGGTGTTTATAAATATGCATGTAAGTATAAATATAAATATAAATATAAATATAAATATAAATATAAATATAAATATAAATNTAAATATAAATATAAATATAAATATAAATATAAATATAAATATGTGGGGTTTATTTTAGGACAGTTTGGTTACAGTGGGAAGGAGTTATGGGTTATATTATCTGCAGAAATATAGCAATATATAAGCATAATATAATTCAAGAAAATATATGAGGAAGAGCAAGAAAGGATAGGAGTAGAAAGATAGCCCCACCCGTGGATCTAGCAATGACACTTGATTGTTGCGAATCAGATGTCCATTGGTCAGTGTGATGGTCCGGTCTTCAATCCCTCAGGGGTGGGGGAGGGCCCTGGAACGTAATATTTGAGCGGTCTGTGTTTGCTGCCAAGCTCTGAAGAAAATCAAGCTGCTGAATTGGTGCAGGTTGCTGGATAGTCACACAAATTTGACAATTGCTTGTTGTGTACTAGTTGTTAGATGACCTGAGTCTCCTCTGCAGGAGCAGGCGTGTATAATATTTATGAAAGAAAAGGTCCACCAGAAAATTCCACTTTGTGCTAAAGTGGAATTTTCAGGAGCGTACGCAGTTATCCAAACTATAACCCGGATTTCTTAAACCCTCGTGCTGAGGTGAGAACAGGCTCTTTCCACGAGGCCTCGGTGCTGTCTGCTGTGTATCTGAGAAAGCAGTACCGTGATTTATAGCCTTTCTTCAGAGATACTTTGGTGCACCCAAGGCCAGCTTCCTGCCTGAGTCGCTCTAGACAAGTAGAGAAATCAGTAGATAGTCTGACAGTTTGCAGAGTGGAAACGAACTGTGTTTGTTCAGGTGGAAAAGGGATGGGCTACAAGATGCAGCAGAAGGGGGAGAAAGCCACAGAGACTGTCTCAGGTGGGAGGGAGCAAGGAGATAGGCAGGGAGCCAGGCAAGAGGTGAGCAGGGACAGAAAACATCTGGAGGGGAAGTGCTGACACATGCTCTTCTTTTATGTGTGTCACCTGGCTGTGAATGTTGCAATAAAAGAATAGTCTCTTTCAGTCAGGTCAGTAAATAAATTCAAAATTGCAGGTATTGTTTCTCAACAAGTCGTGCTCCGTGTATTTCCATGTATTAAGGATGTAAATATTTTTCTGATTATCATGAAGCTGTTTCTCGACCAACTGTCTCTAATTCAGAGCGGTTTCCCAGCCATCCCAAGCAATTTTCTAACCTCTGCTAGAACATTTAGCAAATGTATTCTACAGCAGTACTTAGGTCTGCCAGACAAGATATTTACATCCTTCCCCAGCTCTGAGCTTTTACCACTGTCCAGAAAGAACACAGCAACTAAATCTTGTCATGACGAGGCAGAACTATCCCAGCCAAGGTTTTACCTCTTTGTCTGGCTGATGTCTCTTCAGTAACAATTATTTAAAGCACTGTGAAGTGCTGTAATTCACATGTCTCTGTAAATAAATGAGTATCTTGGGGGGAAGGCTATGGCTGCTAATGGGGAATGAGAAGCTTGGAAAGGGCCTTTTAGTCAGTATATTTCTCTGACTTCAGCGGGACAAAGAAACTGCCTGAGAGTTAGACTTGCAGATTTTAAGAAAAAGAAGGGGAGCCAATAAAAGTTGGAAATGAAGAACAGTTTGATATACATTGAAAGGGGAGAAAATAGATACAAGGTGCTCTGTATTTCTTTTTTTGTACTATGATGTCAAGCTTAATAATTTACGTGTTTTAAAATGGTTCAGAGCACAGTTCAAGACTTAGAAGTAGTTCAGCAATGTTTTTCTGGAATGCCAATAGCTGGCATAAGCCTGTAGTCGAGTGAGGATTTCAGGGAGGGATTTTTAAAATTTTTTAAAAATTATTATTATTATTTTTAATAGCAGTACAGTACATTTCTGTAGAAAATAATCTAATTCTTAAGATCATAGGCTGCTTTGTGTTGAAAGGGACTTTAGAGATGATTTAGTACCAATGTGTGTGCCTGTGGGTGACAAGTAAATGCCAGATGTCAGTGAAAAGTCAGGAATTTCTCTTTGCTATGGAGAGTTATGATGTAGCAGAAAGAGAAGACTTGGCTTCAAAACTACAGGTGTCATCAAGTGCAGTTTTTCACTAGTTCTGCCAGAACTCAGGATCTGGAATAACCTGGGAAGTGGATAAGAGACAGAATTCTTCTTTCCACCCTGGGGACCTGGCTTGATTGCTGGAGCTGCCTCCTCACACTCTAGCCAAAGATAGCAGATGATTTTTAATGGCCACACCTTTTTAGGATTGTTATTTTTTGTCTCCTCCAATAAAGGATAGAAGAAATGTTGTTCTGTTTCCGAAAAATATGATGGGCGTCGTAAGTGCTTCCAAAACTAACAGTTCTTTAGAAAAATAACCGTGGTCTGGGGAGTAGCAGACTCAAGCTCTTTCTTAGTCTAAAGTTTGCCTAACAGTACCATTATTAATTTAATTAGTATTTATTGTGCTGGCCCAATTATAAAACATATACCATCTTCTGGTTTTTTAGCAAGTTCCAAGGAAATGTAAGCAGTATCATGGAATCACAAAATGGTTTGGGTTGGAAGGGACCTTGTAGGATTGTCTCATTCCATCTCCGTGCTGTGGGCAGGGGCACCTTCCACTAAACCAGGTTGTTCCAAGCCCTGTCCAAGCTGGCCTTGAACACTTCCAGGGAAAGTGTTTCTGCAGCTTATATTATTGCATAACTAAAGGTTTGAGTTTAGATGTGTTGAATTTACAGATTTACTGTATCAACTTGCAGCACAGAGTTTTCTGGGGTGGTTTCCAGCATTTGCTACGGAATTGTACTGGCATTCCTAATCCTTGAGAGAGCCTGAATTCAGACTAGCACACAGGGTGTTAATGAAAGCATTCTTGATTTTTGAGATTTTTTTTGTGTGAAAGAGTTTCTGCTTTAGAATGTGGTTAGAGGCTCCTTGGTGTCCTTGCAAGAGCAGCCTCCAAGCCAGCCAACTGGCTGATTTAGAGCCTACGGAATTACTGCTGTCCCCAAACTCCAGCCAGCATCAGGAAACCACAAGAATCAAACAAACAATAGGATTTGTTTGGTAAAAAAGATTTTTTCCCAGCCCTGCAAGATGTCATTTGTTGTACATCAGGGATTTATGGGGAGGGAGGAGAATTCCACTGCTTTGAGCCCAGTCTCGAGGGAATGTATGAGCATGTCTTTGGTCCTGTGAAGAACTTCTGAACTGCTCCAGGGAAGGCACACACAGCTTAGGGACTGGTCAGAACAGCTCCCCAAAGTGCTCAGGAAGTTCAGTGCAGCTCAAGTGTGACGTGACTTCATCTCTTTAGCTTCTGAAATGAGTTTTGCTTGTCCTGTGCTCATCCAGCACTGTGGTTAAAAGCTAACCTTTCCCAGTACTGTATACGTGATGCCTTTCCCTGTATACGTTTCACAGCCTGCTGAAGGCTGTGTGACCCGGAACAGCTTGGAGCTTTCTAGAACTTCCAGCATAGCCTGGTAAAGTTTTACGTTACATGACATTATTTGGGTATTTCCCAAGCATTTTTCTGAAAGCATTTTTTCAGATAAAATAGAAGTAAGCAGAAGAAGATATTTTGTGCTAAGGAAAAGAAAATAGTTTTCCCAGAAGCAAATGTAGCTTGAAAAGTCCTGTCCTGTTTCGTACAGAATTAAAGACAAACGTTTTTGGGGAAAAATCAAACCGGAGTCTTGGTGAACTGTAGCTTTATTCCCACTCAAAACCCGTGTATAGGAAATTCTCATTGCACCTGAACAGCCAAGAAAGATTTAAGCAGCTGAAAGTTTTAGAGTTTGGCTTCAGTTTTGTCTTTTTAAAACACAGAATTGCTCCTTTCAGTTGTCTAAAATGAACATGAAGGAAATAGGTGACAATTAGCAATAACATCAGTGAGATTATTCTGGAAAGAATCAACCTTACTGGAGCTTCTCCCATCTTGAAAAGGTAGAATTGAAATCTTTAACACATTTCTCTTTTAGGAAACAAGAACTGCAGTTGCTTTCTGTGGTATCAAGTGCAGGTGAGCAGTGGTGGGATTCTGAGGTAGGTGGTTTTCATTTCTGCTTGGGTGACTCTTCCCTTACAGTCTTTGTGTAGGTAATTAAGCTGATAACTGTTTCACTGCCATATCAGGCATTTAGCAGAGACTTGCCACTGTTAAATGGTGCAAAATCTGAAGATCTTGCAACCTGAAATACTTCAAAATAGTGGTAAAACACTGGAAACAAAACTTGCAGAGTTGTAGAGGAAAAGTCATTGGCAAGACATGCTCTTTGCCTTATAAAAAGGTTGAAAATTTAGAGGTAGCAATAAAATCTTTAGAAAATGAAAAGAAAGAAATAAAAGTTTGGCCTAGGAGTTTGGTGTGGAACCAGCAGCTCTTGGCTGTGTACAGATTCTTTCAAAGAAGCATTTGGAAAAGTTCTTTGAAAAAAAAAAGAAAGAAAGTGGCATTTTTATTGTGTTTTTCTTCATCAGTTTTGTTGCCAAAGTAATTTAATGTGTGCTGAATACTCGCTGTGTCTTATTCTCTCAAAGTTCTTTGACATGTGCATCTCAGAAAAATGCAACTTTTCTCTGTTAGACAGCTCAGGCTCGCTCTTTGGAGCAGAATAGCAGCAACTGTAATGTACCATAATCCAGATGGATTTCAGAGGGCCTGCAGCCTGGAATTCAGGAATCTGTTCATGGCTTTGCCATGGCAATCAGAGGCGGTTGTTCCCTGGTTTGCAGTCGTGATTAGTGAGGGTGGCAAGAGAGATCCTGACTTTGAGACATCCCAGAAGCCACAGATTGTAGTAAAACCACTGAAATGTCAGTGGTTCAAGTGGTTAGTGATTCATATGGCACAAAACCCAGGAATAATTGGGAATTTCTGTTGAGCAGTGGTGTATTTTTCTAAGAGTAGAAAAGTTGCATTAGTTGAGCAGATAACTGTCCATCTGGCCTAATATCCCACTTCTGGATACTTTAAAGCAAGGTGTTAATCTGCCTCTCCTCAATATCCTGTTAATTATCCAACACTATAGCTGTGTTGGGCTTGGAGCAGAGGGAATTTCTTGCTCATCCCAGTTGGTGATCAGCTAATCCTTGATGATATGGATTGATAGCGCCAATAATTCTTATATAAGCCAGCAGCAGTTTGAAATTTAATCCTTTTCTTAATGGAAATTGCATTTATGTTTTGCAGGCATCCGTCAGGCAAGGTGGAATCTTAAATACTCCAGCAGCCTTTGGAAGTTTGCTGTCTAGTTTGTCTCAGTAGCCTTATTCAACCTCCTGTGAATTTGGTTAAACCACAGCTGCACTTATCCTTTCTCATAACGGTAGGAGCCGAATCTTTTCATCCATAATGAATAAAGTCCTATTATGTCTAACAAGATTGACCCCAATCCTTCCCCATATGACAGGCAGTGTTCCATCTGTACGAAGTTCAGTCACTAATACTCCTCTTCACTCCAAAAAGCCTCTGATTTTGTGGATAGTTTGAGCAGCCACCATAAGCACGAGCTCATGGTTTTGTTATTTGCTGGCTCAGTTCAAGGACACACAAAAGTTGTGGTGTGCTTTTTCTGGTCTACAAAGACTCCAGGTGTTCTTTATAGATGCCTTCCATTGGTCTGGAAGAAATATTGGTAGTTGGGATTAAATATTGTGGATTTCAAAGCTGGGATTTCTTTACAGAAGCAATCTCTTGATCTCTCCTTCTAATTTACTAACGCTCTCACTTCCTTCTGGTTTTTGGATTTCTTCCAGTCTAGTCTGAACAGCAGCTGTGACTAAATGTGTATCTGCATTAAGCTCATTTTGTAAATCATTTGCGCTGTATCCCTGTTTGACTGGTGAAATGACATTTGGATCACAGTTGTCTGTTCTAAGTTAATAGGCAGTGTGTCTGGATTGGGAGTTTTTCTGTGAGGGGATATGAATGGACAAACAGAACTTGTTTCTTGTCTGTCTTGTTTTTGCTCTCTTGGCTGAAGCATCCGGGCAGTTCTGTGTGTATATTCTAAAAGCCCAGTCAATGCCTTTCTTATCTCCCAGGGAATGTAGGGTTGGACAAGGCCCCATGCCATTGGAATCTAGCACTGCCTTGACTTTGTTAGAGAAAAACGGGTTCAAAATGTGGCTTTGTAGCATTGGCAGCACGCACTTCAGTCTTGTCTTACGTCACCAAGATCAAAAGAGAGAGCTGTCAGTGACAACCATATTGTTCATGTCATTGCGCTTCACAGGCAGCTTCCAGCTGCCTGCAAGGGATCAAAGATGGAAGAGAGAAATCTGGATGTTTCCAGCCTGGAAATTCGATGCAACGGAGCCGATGTGGCTGCGGTGTCCGTGAGCCAGCCACGTGTCCTTAGGGGTAAGTATTCAAGTTGGGTTTTTTTCAGTTGATAGGATGAAATGGGAATGTCCATATTGACAGTTATCATGTCTCTCCTGTGGACAAGAGCTTCTTGGGATGTCCTCATGAAATTCCCTGTAACTGTGCAGTAATCCCTCCACGCCTGTGTTTATGAATCCTATATATCTGATTCTGAATCAGGTGTTTGTTTCTGATTTTAACTCCTGTGAATGTTGACAAACTGGTGACAGGCATTGGTTGGCTTTCTGACAGAAAACAGATACCATTTCTCACACCTGGTTTTTATTTTCTATACTTTGCTTTCCTATATTGCAAACTTAATCCCAGGGAGCATGATCCAACCCATAGCAGGATTCCATCAGGGCCCAGGCCCATACTGTGGTCTTCTCTTCTCCTGGTGGCAGCCAGTGTTCAACAGGAACTGTAAATCCATTGTGAATTTGTACCACAGCTATATGGAGATGTCTCTAACTCAAAATGGGGCCCACCATTGTTTGTACGTGGTTCTTCAGTCCCCTGCCTTCCTGTCTATCTTTTCAAACAATACCCACATGGGAGGCTTCTGACTTCCTGTGTCGGACCTGGAGATGGGATTACATGTCAGGTCAGCATGCATTGCATTCACAGACCATGAGAAGTCTGTGTTCCACCAAGACCATGAGAACCATTGCCAGGTTTGGACTTGATGGACCAATTTTCATTTTCAGTGCTATTATCAGAGTGAAAAACAATCCTTTTGGATGCCAAACCTGGCCCTCACTTGGATTGCTACCAGGGTTGGCAAACTTTCCATGAATCCCATGTTCTGACTTAACTCCAGCATTCCCCAGTGCCTCCGTTATTTCTTAGAAAAGTATGTTCCATTTGAAATTAAACACTGGCCACAGTAGTGTGCATTTGTGTAGCGGGTTTCTCCCCAGAATCTCCTGACTGTATATCCAGGATGGAGTCCTCGTGGGATGATGTGACTGGTGGTACTCCCCGCTGTTCTGCACACCCTCAGCAGCTCCTTCTTTGGTGCAGTTGTTGGGGCTGGAACCCAGCAGGAGAGTGAGACAGTGCAGTGCTTTGGAAGAGGAAGTAGGAATCTTATGGAAAAGCAGATGGGAGAGCCCAAGGGTGACCTCTCCTTCCCCTCTCTGTTTGATAAGTGCAAGATGGTTTTGGCAATTAAACGTGATGAGAACCAGTGTTCTTTCACTCTGGGTCAGCCACCTCCCCCGCTGTTCCATGGGGTGTACAGCTGGTTTAAGCACTGCTTAAAATCAAAATCCTTGAGTTTCATGAACCTCTACAGAGTCCAGTCAACTGCAAGTTTAAGGTTTGTTGGGAACGTGACCTTTAGAGAGTAAAGAAATAAAACATTCTGTTAATACTAGGTACTGCTAGGCTGGTCTTTATTTCTTCCTATTGATTTCTCTCAGGTATACAAGAAAAATGCCTCTTGTTTTATAAATAGTAAATTCTTTGTCAGCTTTCAGCTCTTAAAAAGATGCTTCTTTCGTGCAAATTACTTGTGTATTTAGGGAGATTGATGCATTTGTTTATCCTGAGACTGACACCAGCCTGAGGTAAAACATGGAAAGGTTTGTAGCAAATTATTCTTTTCTTCTCAGAAGGACTCTCATCGCTTAAACACTTCTGCTCTCAGCTGTACCATTTGCAAGGACTGGCAGGATACAAAGAAAAAGTACTGTTTGCTTTATGTGGAAACTTTGCTACTCTGGGGATCAGCTCGAGTAAAGCTGGAAAATACGATAATTATATTTTCCTAGCCCAGTGCAAACTAGGCCAGCCCAGGTGGCACCACGAGCCGTGCACAGTGCCCAGTAGCACCCAGTGCCAAGTTGCGTGGAGCTGCATCTGGCTGCTGGAAGTGCGAGGAGAATCGGGGCAGAGCTGCTTCCTGCTCCATTGGTGTGCCCGTGGTCTGTCCACACACCAGTGCCTTTTGTGTGGGATCAGAGCTGGAGCAGAGCTGCAAACTGGTGAGGACCTTTAACAACGCTTAACAGTCACGCATTATAAGAGGGAAATGGAGTTTACATGTGAGTTAATACAAATACCTTGTTTCCCTGCTACATTAGAAATTGAGCACCAAACCAATTAATAATTTACCATAAAGTCCTGGAGTGACATTTGGAGACTTGGGGTCTTCATGTTCCTTATACGGGAAAAGGTCCCAGCAAAGGTGGGACCAGCATCTCTTCTGATACTCCGAGTCTTTGGGGGTTTTGCTGCTCTCGAGAGAGATTTTATTTAGACTACAAGTTGGTTGTCAAAATTATTGCAAACATGCAAGCTGTCTGCAGTCCTGCTTTTCGTAGGCATTCTTCCTGTTGGTCCTGGAGAAGCAGGAGCTAGGATGGCAGGTGAGATATGGACAAAGTGTGGTCTACCCCTCATCAGTGTGTTCCCAGACCCAACACCTCCTCTTGGCTTTAGGATATTTTCAAAGGTGCTTTCTGGAACACTGCCGTCACGCGTCCTGTATGGTGAACTTGGTAAAGTTTACAACCTCATCCTCCCTAAAAATGGCTTTCTCTCCGTTTGGGTAATATTTCCTCCTGGACTCTCATTTGAGAAGGCTTTTAACGTGAAGAGAAATTGATAACCTTTTCTGCGTCATTGCTGGAGCAAGTCTAGTAGGAAATGAGATCCTTAGGAAAAGGTTTTGTGGGATGGTGTTCAAACCTGCACAATCTAATTAATTGTTTTGATTTGTCAAAGTTTTATAATTTCTTCAGAGCCTTATTAAATCCCAGGAACAACATCTTGCTTTCATTCCTCTTAGACTACATAGGTCTGTTGAAAAGGTCCTATTGTGCATAAGGATAAAATGAGTTGATCTGTTAGAACTTCTGCTCTTAACAGGCAATTTCCATTGATTTTTGCATTTAAAGGCAACAGACTATGACAGAATTAGACAAATTAGACCAGAATTTGACAAAAATCTCGATATTTGGCAGTTTAGGGAGTGCATTTTCAGATTTTTAGCCTATTTTTTTACACATTTTATTTAGATTATCTACATTTTGCCATTGATAAGAAGCCTGCTTCAATAAAAAAGTTGTTTAAAAATAGCTGCAGTAGATAAAGCAGGAATATCTAATGTCAGGTGAGTGAGGGCAGAGTTTGTATCCCATTATATTTACATGTTTGGTGACGGTCACACTTAAAATCATGTGGATTGAAGCTGCCTTTGGACCTGTTCTCTGCTGTTTGGCTGAAATACTTGGGGTTCCACCTTAGACAGAACAGAACCCTGCTGCCTGGAGATCAGAACGTACCCAGGAGACACAAGGGTTTAGGTGACTTGACGAAAAAACAGACAGATAGGTCTTCAAGTTGTTTTCTAAATGCATTTGTCCCTCTGCACCCTCCCCAGCAATGACACTGGAACATTCCTTTGGCTGTTACATGAGGCAGAATCTCCTTTCCAAAGTGTTGGAATGTGCAGCCGATCCAGACATCTGATGGCTGGAAAAAAAGTAGGGATACTGTGCATTTTTTATTATTTTTATTTAAATCACAATGCTCCGGGTCTGTGGCCTCCAGACCATTTGTACACCCTGCAATGAGCAGATAACTTGTAATTAATGAAAGATATTAATGTAAATTCCAGTAAAATGAACACATACAAAATTCTTGAGAAACATTGAAGTAAAAAACCTTTCCCTTGTGCTCTTGGAGTGTGTCCGCCAGCAAGGGGTTGATATGATATAATATAATATGTTGACACAGTGAAACCTAGTTATTAAAAGAGGATTAAAGATACTCTGCTTGAAGACTGAAGCATTCTGCTTTGGTTTCTTTGGTCAGCAGACAGTTCCAAGATTTCAGGGTTAATTCCAAATGTCATGTTTTGCCACTATTCATTGATGGTTGCAAATAGCTAAGTTAAAAAAAATAGAAAAAGAGAACAAAAGAGGTTTCAGATATCCCAGTGCTCTCCAGGAAAGCCTGCCAAATCTCCAGAAAACTGAACTTAGTAACTGAAACTATTAAAATCACAACTCTTTATAGAACTTTCGTTTTATTGTGCTTTCATCATAAGGTATTTAATAGAAAATGTTGCACATGGGATGTTGTACGCTTTCCAGGCTTTATCTGCAAGGTCCCTGCTTGTGTGAATGCAGCCATTTCACAGCAGATCCCACTATCATGGAACAGCAGTGCTTCCCACTGGAACATTCACTGGATACTCGGGAATAGGTAGGCACGAGGTCTGGGTGAGCATGTGTTGTCCCCTCCCCACGTCAGGAAAACTCTGGGCTCTCACACTGATGTTCCTCACAGCACAGAATTTGGGGGAAGGTAATAAGTTCAAGGGCTGCAGATGGAGTGTGCCACACGTTTTTTAATAGTGGTGAAACAAAGGGAATGAAATAGTTTTGGAAAACATTGCTCTTGCTCTGGCTGTTGGTGCTTCAAGTAATGCTTTCCTTTTGTGGGAGAGGCGGGTGGGACGGGAAGGGAAACAGCCTCTGTAGGTACAGTAAGTTTTGCCTGCTAGCAGTTCTCTCTGCAAGTTAAAGGTAAAGCAATAGGAATTATTCTGTAATAAATCCCTAAACAGCAGTGTAAGAATAAAATAGTAACCAAGAAGGGAGATGGTGAGTGATCAGAGCTTTAGACAGACGCTCCATATTCTTGGATTCTCTCCAGGCTCCTGGTACGTCATTTAGTACAGGAGCTTTCCTTGCCTCCTGAGTCCCTCAGGTGAAGGCAACTTGCTTATGGCTCTGGGGAATCCTGAAAATGTGGAACTCATTCCTCCTGGAGTTACAAAATGTGGATGGGCTCCTGTTTTTTACAATGGAAAAGTGTGCAGTTGTAGCCACACTGGCTGGAGTTGTTCTTCATTGAACAGTTACACTTCCATGATGTTCTGCTGTTTGCTCCATGCCATTTTTACGGGCCTCAGCATTATGGATTTTGCAGTTAACTGTTTGAAAGGAGGCAAAAGTGATTTCCCAGGAGTGGACCTTTCTCCCCACTAATGCTGGGATGATGTTTGTTTCCTATTGCAGCAGGCGTATTTGGAAATGTAAATGCGTAAAGTTTCACCGTCTCATCATTCATAAGAGACACACCCCACTCCCCCTCCGTCCCCAAAAAAGTCTCTGCACATGTTGTGACATATCTTCTGTATCGCTCTGTGGGCAGAACCAGGGCTGTGAGTGCTGTTACTTGGTAGTTTGGAAGACCAGTTGCTCAGAGTGATGTTGTGTCTTTCTGTTACTACTCAAAAGTGCTCAAGGCATGGGGTTTTAAATAAGTAGCTTTTCTATGTTAGTGTGAAAAACTAAAAAAGAAATCTAAATAGCAACATTCTGACACATACCATTCTTCTAAATAAAAAACCTCATATCTTTTAACTTGATTCCCCTTGTCCTGGGCCCATTATCTTTGACTTATTCATCAGGAAAGTTTCCCTAATTGGCTTTGCTTTACCTTTACTGGAAAATTTGTTTCAATTTACAGGGGTTCTGTGCTGCATGGTGAAGTTCTTGTGTGAGCAACCCCTCTTCTGAAGGAAACTCAAAAAAACCAAGTGGGTGTGACACCATTGCTTTGGACGGGCTTGGAACAACCTAGTCTAGTGGAAGGTGTCCCTGCCCGTGGCATGGATGAGCTTTTAGGTCCCTTCCAACCCAGGCCATTCCAGGACTCTGATTATCATTTTTAAATATTCCCTGTCCATTGCCCACCACCTTTCCTATATGCTTTGAAACACCATTGGTGTGTAAAAACTCCACACTGGGTGGAGTCTGCAGTCTTCAGTTCAGGACAAGCCCAGGGTGCAAAAAATCCAGAGGAGAGCACAAGTGTTGTGGGGCACCACTAAATACCGCTGTTATCTCAAGGGCAGCCGGTCAATCGGCCGTTCATCCGCTGGGAATGTAGGGAGGGAGCGGGAAGCTGAGGAGTTTTGATTTAAATGTCAGATTGTTTTGAAGCGCCGTGTGTGCAGTATGTAGGTCAGGGCTGAAGGGAGAGACTGGCTCTGCAGAGGTGCTGAGAATGATTAATTTCCCTGGGCAGAATTCTCTGGGCTTTTTTTTCGCTGTGTGCTCAAGTCAAGCTGCAATTTCTCATGGACAATGGACTCAGGTTTTGGACCATTTGCCTAAGGGGAAATTTATCCTGGCAGCTGCTGAAAGTGAAGCTCTTGTGTATCGGTATCAGTTTGTGCATTAAAAAACCAAATTTTTTTGCTCCGTATTGGGGAGCTTTTCAAGGATGGTTTGTTTATGTTGCTGCTGTGTTCTCTGCCCATTTGCATCAGTGAGAGGTGATATTTGGGTGCTTTCCAGCAGCTGCCAGGCACCACGGAAGGTGTGGACCAGACTCCTTTCACTGCCTGAGCAGCAGTACCTAATTTCCTATGGAAAACTGTGCCCTTTCAGTCCTTAGCCCTTTGTCTGATGTCCAGCTCCAGTCTGTATTGCCAAACCAGAGATCTTAATGGGGTAGTATTGTTTTAAACACAATACAATCCAGCCTCATGGAATACTTAGGGAAGACTTAAAATCTCACTTAGTCTCCTTTATAAGAGCATGAGCCTTGTTGTCCTTCTCCTTATTCCCAAGCAGCCTGAACTTTTGTCTCCAGCAAAACATATAAAAATTAGCTGATAAGTAGTTTTAAATGTCAGTAGAAAAAAGTCTGGAAAAATTGGTTGATGTTCTAAAATACTAACTTTAGATATTTTAAATTTTTAACTTTAAGTAGCAGTTTATTGTTGATTGTTTGCCACTTTGGTGTTCACGAATGCAGGAATGGATTTTTCAAATGGCTTCTGTGATTGTTGCACAGCCTGTCTTCTCATGCTTTACAGATTAATAGTGGTCCTGAAATTGTCCAACAGAACATGTCTCCAGGGCTTGGGTTTTATTGGGATTGCAGGATGCCTGAACACAGCCCTGTGTTCCCTGCTACTCACTCTTTATATTGTCACATGCTCGAGAGTCCTTGAGAGATAAGAAGCAGGTGGAGGGATTATGCACAGGGAAGACACTGGATGTGTTCTGTGCTGCAAAGATGGTTTAAAGATGGGTTTGCTCAATAATTATCTCAGCCCTGTTTTCTGACACTGTTTGGCAAGTTCCTCTAACACTTCTGGTAGGTGCACTTGTAACTTGTACGTATCCTCAGAGAAGAGCTTCATCATTTGGAAGGAGGCTTGCAAGTGGTGCTATTTACTGAATAAAATGTGTTTTCCTGGAATCCCGATGGGTTGATTTCTTGCCTCTGCAGTTTTTTCTGGCAGCTGCCCCCCATTATGGAGTTGTGCCTTCTGGGTCAGAGATGAAAGGAGCTGGCTGTAACCCTGTGCAACTGAAACCCTTTTTCCGAAGGTACAGTAAAATTTTAGCTGTTGAAATGCAGCTTTGCCTGCTCAGTAAAGCCTATGAATTCATATTTTTGCAGCAAAGAGAATACTTTGATTCTTTGTTGCTGGACACCTTCGGTTGCTGCTGGATTTTTGAGGCGTCTAAGTCAAAAATACTCTCTTTTCATTTTGACCTGTTTTTCATGAATCATGGAAAAAACCCCCATGATCTGGGAGTCTGATAAACTGTATAATTTCCAAATAATTTCTTCTGATCCAATAGAATCCTGTTATATGGGAAAAAGATACTGTTAAGGATACTTACAGAGGTTTTACATTGAGAACTGCCAATTTTTCTCAGACCTACCTTTAAAAGATTGTCACTCTGCTGACAGCTCTTGGGGTCTGAAGTATTTTCAGTATTTATGGTGGGAAATGGTATCACAGTGTCAAGATAAATTCTTCAATCCTGAAGCAGAGCTTGGAAGTGAAATGACAGGAAAAAATATTGGGAAGTAGATGAGTTTTGTGTGTTTTTTGTCACCGCTCAGATCACACCCAAATCTGAGGGCTTTCTGATTTTCAAGCAGAATTTTCAATTCTGCAATACCCTTTTAAAATTCCAGATTTCAGCTGAAACTATTAAACCAGTATGAAAGAATCTGTGCTGGAGGGATTTCCAGCCAGCTTGAAACACAATCAGTACTGGAATTTTCATTTGAAAAATCTGATCTTGCAAAACTTCTCTGTGTGTTTTCAGGCCATTGCAGTCTGGACAATCTAAGATAAGCAATTCAACTCCATGGATTTCTTGCAGCTTAATCTGACTTGCAGGGACTCACTCACACCACAGGCAAACCTCCCATTTTAGAGGCATATAGAGACGAAAAAACCACAGCTCCCAACGTTGTTTAAAAGCAGTTCATCTGGTTTTAAATAATTTGATTTTTTCAGTTAAGAACATCAATTTTTTTTTCTATTTTTTAGATGGAGGAGTTTTGTTGTTTTCAGTAGTATCTGTACATGAATTTAACTGTTATCAATTAAGATTTTTTTTTTTGTAGAAACCACAAAAACTTTATTAATTTTAGAGATTTCAGAATTTCTGGAACTATATTCAGAGATATAAAACTGGTTCATTTTTCCTGGATTTGAGTCTCCTCCTACCAAACTGTAAGGGAAAGAATTCTTGCAGAAAGTACAGACCTGTCCATTTTCCAGGGGCACTGACAAGCTGTGGATGTGTAATCAATTTAATCGCATCAGGGTGTAAGTGCACATTATCAGGGAGGAATTGCTTTTTCTCAGAAGTGACTAACATTCCCAAAAAATGTCCCTTTTCCCCCCATCTTTTACCACAAAAGGCAGCATTGTCGTAATCCTTTCTGATCTGCTGTTTCATTGAAAGAGGTAAAAGTGGTCACGGATCGATTTGAAAGAGGAAAGTCCTCCAGGAACAGGATATGATGTGCTGGCTATTTCCTTCTTCTGGTGTGTTAGGTGGTTTGTTGGGTGGGTTTTTTGGTTTAGTTGGTTGTGATTTTGATTTATCCAGGTTTTTCCTTCATCTCCTTCCATTACAACACACCGGAGTTTCTGGGAAGGGGCAGCAGTGTGGAGCCGTGGCTAGGAAACCTGAGGAAAATTGGTTGAATTTGTGAACTTCTCCGATCTCCCTTAGTCTGTCTGTACAGAAGGTGAAGCAGTGAAGTGAAGTGAATCATATAATTTATGATTATATTTGCCAGTCTTTTGGGTTTTGAAGGGAACATTCAGAATATCCTCTGAAGGAACACCATGACTTGGAATGCCCCAGTTTTAGGGAGGTGAGTGCTTCTGCAGGTGTGCTAATGGTTTTTTTTGTATGCCAGCAGCCATAACAGTAAATCAAACCATTTTATATCTGATTCTTCTCTTGCTTTGAGATCAGAAGACATTCCCTGAAATGTCCCTTGAAGAGCTGCATCCATGGAAAGCAAGGAGCTTTGGCACCAGGGGTTTGTGTAGTGCTGCTGCTTGGAGAATCCCTGCAAAACCTCACCTGGCAGGGCAGGTCCTGCTCTGAGCACCTTGTTTGCTTGAGTCTTTCTGAAGTTCATAGTCAACAAGGAAAAATTGCAGTTTATTATGCCCTCGTAAATTTAAGAAATGAAGGATTTAATAGCGTCTAATTTTAATGCTAATTTTGAAAAAATGTATCAGAACTTTGAGAGTCCAGTTCTTGACTCTAAATTTGATTAACCGTTTTTATTACTCCTTGCCACAAAGGAATACAGAGAATCCTGATTATGTCATCTGAACTGGCATGTTGTAAATGAAATCCTCCTTCTACAGGGAATCCACACCCTAAGTTCCCCCTCTGTGAAAAACATTTTTCTTAGGAAATAAAGCATGGGGGTTTTTTTAATTCTTGTCCTCTTCAGCGAGGGACCAGACAGCCATCAGAACTGCAGTGAAGGTATGTGAGCGCCCTGAGCTACCTCAAAGGCAGGGCATGGCAATTCTGCCAGGGCTGGTATGAAGTGACAGATTGAGAAATGTGCTGGTGAACATGGGAGATCTGCGAATAATGAGGTTACTGACTCCAACCGATATTAAATATTTATTTTGCATCTTTTACTTTAGAAGAAGAAAAAAATGAGCATGAAGGTATTCTCGTTTTGAATTATGGATCTCATAGTCCTCTAAAGAGTAACCACTTCAGTTTAGCCAGAGAAAAATTAGTATTTCCTGCTAAGGATTGTATTCTTGAGATACTCATCAATGCATGCAAGAGTATTACATCACTATCCTCTGGGAATATCCATTTCCATCTTTTTCCGTCCCATTCTGTAAAACACTCTGTGAGAATGAAACGATTCCCTGAATGAAATCTCATTTTCTTTGACCTCTTCCCTGCTGAGGGACCCTATAAACACAGAACAGAATTAAGTAGCATAGAGGAAACAAAGCTGTATTTTTATATTAAAAATAGTATTAAGGCTTCCTTATCTGGAGATGTTTATTCCCTTTCTGGACAGTGGTGCTGGTTTTCAGAGGGACCATGTCCCTGGTTTCCATAGGTGTGGCATATGTGTGATTATCCCTGTTGGTTGGAATCTTCATTTTGGAAAGAAAATCTATCCCGAGCCTGTTGAAAGGAAGTGGGGCACGGTCAGGAATGATTGTTGCTCCATACAGCTTTCAGTGCACGGTTCCCTCTGATGGATTTGTACCTGGCTGAGGGCATCAGCAGCAAAGCAGTGATGTTTCACCTGCTGTAGGCAGTCACAAGGAACTGCTGCTGGGTTTGCTTAGAGCCAGACTGCTTGGCGTCACACAATCCTAAAATCATTTGGGTTGGGAGGGATCTTAGAGCCCCCCTCATCCCAGACCCCTGCCATGGGCAGGGATACCTTCCACAAGACCAGGACGCTCCAAGTCAGAAATCAAGAGCTTAAAGCATGGGTTTGCTTGGAGAATTTAGGACTTTGGGAGCTCCTCCATAATCAACACAAAATTAGTGGCATTTCCATTGCATTTCACTCATGTTCTGTGTTGCTGGCACAAAAATGTCCCTTTCTAAAGAGCAGATGTTACTGCTATTGGGAAGCCCCTTTACACCATGTTTAGCATTCAGGAGGTTCCCACGGCTGGAGTCAGACAATGGCTTTGTTGTTGTTGTTGTTTCAAAGTCTATAAACACCGGCCTTTAACCAAACCTTACAGCAAGAATGTTTCTGTACAGAATGAGGAGGGGAGTGAGTCAGGCTCTTTGTCTACTTTTGGAAGTACTATTGGAATATGATAGTAAGTTGTTCCTGTTGACATCTGAATGTGGGTAGGATGGGATGAGCGGGACCACACCTGTGCCAGGACTGTAGGAAAAACTTCTATTTTCTCCTCTTCCATTTTTAAAGCTCCATGTTCCACATGGAAAGATAACTGGTATTTACAGGGATTCAAGGAGAAACTACTAAGGTTCATCCCTTGTGCAATGCTCTGGATTTTGCTGCAGAGATAGAGCAAATCCCAGAACCTGGTTGAAAGATATGTGGCCGGTTTTAGCTAATCTTCAATCCAATTTACAGACACTCCACAAGAAAGTATATTCATGTTGGCCTGGACATTCCAACTGCTCCATGGAAAATGTAATTCTAAGGCTTATGGCAGATTTTAAGCTACTTTATATTTGTTACAGATATTTTATCAAGCTATAATTTAGGATTGACTCTGGATTAAATTTGTTCAGTGAGAAATCATGCTGGAAGTTGCTGGTGAGCAAGATTTCTGACAGCTCCTGGTTTTGACAGCTTTGGAAGCGTAACAGGAGTAGCCTTTCTGGTTTCCTACATTCCTTCAGTTTTCAAAGGGGCTTTTTGTCATTTTGGTTTGGCTTTTCAGGAGAATATGAACTCCAGTTCTTAATTCATTTGAACATTGTGTACATCGTCAGAGTCTTCTCTGTTGGAGAGAGCTTGGATGGCTTTGATTCATATGACATCTCTTTTATCCCTCTTTATAAGTTGGTACAGGAACAATGCTAAATACTGCTAAATTCAGTGTTTATGTGGCAGGCTCCAAAGGTCCCTCTGAAGCTGCGTTATTTCTAGAACAAGGTGTTCTCTGAGGGTCACGTGTATGGGGGTAGGTGTGAGCAGCGGCCGGGGCACAGCCCCAGTACAAAAAAGAAGGCAGAGTCTATCCCAAAAACGTGAGAGCAGCTGCCTATGGAAGCTGGCCTGGCCTGGGGCAAGTGGCTAAGCGTCTAAAGCCTAAGAAAACTGGGCATTGTTTCCTTAGGAAAGTTTGTTTAACTAATAGGCTTAATTTGCCAATGGTTATCTTTAAATTAGAATTTACAATCCTTTGCCTGATTACTTCAAGATGTACCCTTTTTTTCCTTCAAGGACTCTTAAATCCCAGGAGAATCCCTTTAAACATCTGTTCTGGCTTCTCTAGAGATAGTGATGGGTGGCTGCTGTGATACTGTAATTAGACGTGGCTCCTTGATTAACCCACATTCCTGTGTCCACCTGGTAACACCTTTTAATTGGAGCAGATAAGTACATCCCATAAGTGCAAGAAATGCATCCATCAAACTGCTGAAATGGAATTCAGGGCTTTTTTTATTTATATATTACTTATATTTTATGCATTTAATTATCTAAGCTCTTTCATATATAATCTTGGGAAATTATCACAGGTTAAGTTCATGGTTTGGTGCGAGTAAAATAAGTACAATGATTTATGTGCATCCAGTGAAAATTATTTTACTTCATGAAGGATAAAATTCCCAAAATTCAGTACTGATCTAATACTACTCTTATCAAAGTTGCCAGAGGTTTGAGAGGCAGTTCTTGTTGTAAACTTGTGTGGCCTTGTGTATTATTTCCTCCTGATGTCTTCTGCAAAAAGGTTCTGGCCATTTTGTTAAGTGCGTGGGCATGCTGGTGTGCAAAACACCAGCCTGGCTTTATTTAGCAGATCGAGGTTTTGTTGGAATTTAAAGGAAAAATAATATTTTGGGTCCTGGACAATTACGAATGAGAGCTGGATGTAGCAGCTTGTCTCTGGGTGGACAGGCCGAGTCTCAGACCCCTCAGTTCCTGTGGCTCAATCTATAGATGGATCTAAATGTGTCTGTTCTTGGATTTCGGGTCTGGACCTGAGTCAGCTGAACTTCTCCAGTGTGTGGTGATCATTAAATTTGACTCAGAGTCATGAGGAAATGTGCTGGAAAACTCGGAGTTGGCTCTGAATTGCCGTTCAAGCAATGTGTGCAAAAAAAGCCTACCAGGTATTCACACTTGATATATCATCGCTTTTTTTGCTTTGCTGTGAAGGAATGGATTCCAGAGAAGTACCAGATTATCTCTGCTGATGCCAGTGGCCAATTTCTAATATAAAGAAAGAAAAATAATACTCCAGCCTTACTTCGTTGTGGTGGTGGTTGTGATGGGGCTGGTGACCAAGGAATTAGTTGGTAACTTTCTTTTCTGTTGAAGATGCCACTTAGGATTGAGTTTGGGAAAGGATGAAATTCGTAACTACTGGCTGAATCCTCTGCACGGGGAAGCTGGGTTTGGAGATGAAACACTGAGTTTATACTCCTCCTTCTCCCTAATCATTAAATACACACGAGGAGCCGTGACAGATGGGCCACGTTCCACATTTTCAAAGCATATTTCAGAATTAATTGTGCTGACAACATTTTAGAAAGAGCTCCAAACTCTGTTCCCTTTGGCAACAGTGAATTCTGGCTGCTGCCAGGCAGATGAACATGTTTTTCTGAGTTTATTATTTTGGATTTGGCTCCCATGCTCGCTGTACAGGTGATTGGAGGAATGGGAGGAGCATTGCCTATGTTCATTAACCAAGCTTCAAATCCTTGCAGCCATCAACAGCTTTTTGCCTTAGTGCCTGTGGATTTGGGAGGGGGAATAGCTCAGGGACTAGATAAGGAGAGGTGGGAGGGAAGCCTGGAACAGGATCCACGCTGTGTTGTTGTTTGTGGCCGATATAGATGACTGTCAGAGATCCAGAGGGCTGAGGTCTGGTCTGCAGAGAATTCCAGAGTGGTTTAGTCTAGACTAAACATTTTTGGATGCACCAAGTCTATCACTCTCGCTCAGATTCCTCTGCCAGGGACTAATTGGAGCTGATGATCGCCTGCCATGAGAATTGCAAATTCCGTTTCAAAGGTGCCTTTTTTTGTTCTTTTCCTTTTTTAAAAAGCAGTTTACAGGTTTTGGCAAGAGGCTGCTTTTGGCTCTGAAACGACAAAAATGCTTCCAGCATAGATTTAGGCATAACTGTTAATATTCTCCAGATTCCTTCATTGAAAAACCATGCCAGTTACAAACAAACAAAAATCCACCCCTCTCTCCAATTTGGTTAGTGAAATTTACTTTCTGTTCCTTTCTTTTCAGTCCGTAAAAGCTCTTTCCTTCAGGCCTTGAAATGCAGAATGCATTCTTTCATTCTGGTTTTGACAGACGTCCGTTATATGTTTCTCCCACAAAATTTGCCTGTTGTGGTGGGATTTCCAAAGCATTCCCCCTCAGCCTCGTATTTCTGTGGTTGGAGTCAGCGGGATCAGTGTTAGACTGACTCTGGATGCCCTGGAAATCTCCTTCTTGCTCGGACACTTTGGTTTTCGTTTGTTCATTTCTTAAAAAACATTGTACCTGGATAGACCTTGAATACTTTTACTTCATTCTGAGTTTTCAACATAGATTACTTGTCAGTAAGAACTAAAGGAAGATGATATATAGTGTACAAAGATGGATGTTAGGAATTGTTGAAGATTTTCTTTCAAATTTTAAAAGGAGTTTTGAAGCGTCTTCTCACCCATTCTTCAGCTTTGTCCATTATAGGAAGAAGCTTTAAGGGCAGATATTTTAATGGTGGCCAATCAATTAAAGGCTTTTTTGAGAAGAGGTATCAAAAGTAAATCACTGTTAAAATTAAGGTTTGGGGTTTCCTTATGAGGTTTTTTTTGTGTTTCCATAATGCTAATTCAGAAACAAGGAGATCTTGTAAAAGCTGTGAAGTTTTTAACAATGCAATTTAATTAATGTACATTTCCAAATTCTTTTAAAATCAAAGCCAGATCAGAAATAGCTGCAAGAAAGCTGCAGAGCTGGTGAAAGGGCGAAAACTTTGCAGAGGAAGACAACTTATCACATAATGATCTTCAGGCTGCCTCAAGAAACGGTGTTTATAAGCATAAGGTAGAGATTGGTGTTGGGATCAGAATAAGGCTCTGACTGGGATGAGATGAAAAGTTGCTGCTTCTCAAAAATCCACCTGAAGCTAGTCAAGATTTGAGGACTTGGATTTAAAAGATCTAATAATCACCCTTGCTTACGTTACTGTAATAATCAGATAATTATTGTCTTCTCTTTGTGTGGTGAAGGTAATTTCGGTTTTATGCCGAAAGTCCTAGCTCAGCTGTCTGGCTGGATGGGAAGAAATGCAGACTGCCAGAAAAATTCTCCTCACTTACTCATGGTTTTTCTATGGTAAAGCCTGTTTTGTGGTGAGTCAGGCAGTTCTGACTCCCATTTTGTGGGATAAAACTCCTGACATACTGTATTCCTCTTGTTGCAGTAGCAGCCCCTAGAAATCTTGGGAACCTCCAAGTTTATTCCAGCTCTCCTGAGATTTCTGCAGAGTCTTCGGAGCAGCTTCTCCTGGAGGGTCTGCCTTCTGTGCCCTCTCATTCCTTGGAAAGACTTCTGAGGAAGTGGCAGCTGACTGACCCTAACAGGATCATAGGAATTTGACTCCTTGATGTTCCTCGTATAGGGAGGGAAATTGTTGAATGTGAGTTCACACAAAAAAGTGAGATGCAATGAGGAATGGTAATTCCAGTTTGAGACTGTCACCTGGCAGTCCAGGTGAAAGTCAAGGTAAAATTGTAATTGATTTTTTTTAAAGAGTCCAAGGCTGATCTTTAAATAAAGCATTTGCACTCACTTGTAGGAGCTTAAGCCAGTTGTGTGCCCTCTAATTACATCAGCCCAGGAATGGAGATGTTGGGAACAGCACCAAATACTACGGGAGCTGCCAAGAGTGATTTATTCCAAGCATCCATGCGGAATCTTAGCCTGTGCTGAAGTTACAATGTGTTTTAGCAGTAGTTCTTTGACTCTCTGCTATGGTGTTAGTTCAGTCATGGCCTTGTAACAGGCAAAGTGGAAAATGCTGGAGAAATGCCATGTTAAAACACGTAATTCCAGAACTGGAAATATTGGGCTCTTACATTATTGTAAAAATGAGGATACAACAGGCCTGGAACAAGAACGCAAATAATTTCTTCTCAAATCATAGAAACAATGAGATAAATAATATTAAATAGCATCGCTCCATTAAATCAATGAATTTGCTTTGATTTACACCAGCTTAGTGTCACAGCACGTTTCTTAAACTAATGCAAGCTGTACCTGGGAGATGTGCAAAGGATTTTTCTCTTAAAGAAACCTGGGATTAAAAAAAAAGAAGTAATAAAATGTAGAAGAGGCCTTGTCACATGGTTTGAATTTACCTGGCCCATAGCCAGCAGCCACAGGTTTGATTTGTATCCCAGCAGGTCACTGCAGAGCACAGCATTTCTGTTAAAATGTGCTCAAATTTGTTAAAAGGCAGTGTACACACATAGTGTGTGATCAGTTATCAATTTTAATAGCATTTCCCTACAAAAGTCACAAGGGAAACTGCTGTATGCATCCCTGTGGCCTGTTTTGCTCTTTCTTCTAATATTTTTTTTTTGTTTTTACTGTACTTAAACTCATTGCCTATTCTAAATTCTTCCCAAATGGCAAATGAGGGCGTTTTGCATCATCATAATAAAAGCTGAAATACATTGTAACAGAATTAATCCATTGATTAGAAAAATGGTTTAAAAATCAATCAATATAATTATTTTAACTAAGTCTGTAAAGGATAAAGACTATTTCTTGGCTCAGGTGATGCTGGTGGTGAACAACCTTACAAACCTATAGCAAGTTTCATTTCTTATCTCAGAGTAAGTCAGAGTGAGTAATCTCTGTTTTTTCTTTAAATGCTCAGCACTTTATTCGTTTATTGTTATTTCTTATTTTATCTCTGTGTTGAGTGTTAGAAATCTTTTAGAGTTCTTCTCTTCATAGAAGCAGGATTAAACCTGCTAAAAGCCAGCAGTGGTATGAAAAAAGAGTCCCAGGCAGGCTTTAGGCTCTTGGGAAGAGGAATTCCAGTAAGGAGCACTACATCTCAGGGTATCATAAAGCTTTCCTTGGAATTGGAAAGTTCTAATTTTAAGCTGCTGCAACTGATGAAGATCTTGGCACTGTCTCAGGTGATCAGCTCCCCACAGGCTCTTCTTCAGCCTTCCTGCCTGTGCCTCGATTAAATCGATGGATTCTGAAGGGAAGCCTCAGAAAACCACCATTTTAGCTATATTTATGGCATGGTATTTTTTCAGAAACCAGTTGATGGTAATTAACATACGGCAGCAGCAGCACTGTGCTTAATTTTTACAGAGCAGTAATTCTCTTCAGAAGCAGCCCAAATTTAAGGCTGATGACAGCATTATTGTGCAGAAAAATGGAGGTGTCAGTTCTCTTCCATCTCTCAGACTGGGAGGGAAATCATTTGGTGCTCACAGTAATCATGACAGAGTCATTAACATATTAATAGAGAAATAATATTTCCCTGTCTCTGGCCCTGGCTGAGTTTTGATGCCCAGCCTACCCAGCCTCTGGTGGTTGCTGCAGCTGAAGTCCAAATTCAGCCCTAGAGCATGACCAAGGGGTCTAAGAGTGACAAAAGGAGTTAGAAAATCAAAAACCGGTGAAACCTGATGAGGCTGCTGCTGTTCTGTGTTCCTGGGCTGCAGGATTCAAACACCGAGGGAGAAGTGTGAAGGAAAGGCTAAACCTCGGGTTTGCCTGCCTAGTCTGGCAAGGATAAATAAAAGGCATGCAAGTGATAATGTATAAAGTGATCAAATGCTTCCTTTTTGGTTCTTTCATCCTTTCACAGGTGATGAGAACAAAGACATACCTGAGAAAGTACAAGGGGCTTTGAACAGATGCTGACTAAACATCTGTGGGATGTTGAGGAGCTGACTTCAGCATCGTGTAATGAAAGGAAATGCTGAGGTTAGGGTTTCTCATGGGATTTTTGGGTGGTTACTGCCCATGTCTGTACCACTGTGATGTGGGGGAACAGTTCAGACTCCTCTTTAGGGAATGCCTCGGTGACTGGTGTGGTGTGTGGATGAAGGGTGGGTGCATTCTTTGTCTGGAGTATGTACTACTCCATTTCACCAGCAGCCACCATGAGCAGAGGACTGGGAAAATCGTTTCTGTCAGCCAGCTTGGCAAATTTGGAGTCCGTATTAATCAGGGATACAAACTTTAGAATATAAGTGACTGTGTGTTCTTAGTGGGATGGGAGTTAGGGGTGGGATAGGCGATGTTTGTAGGAGAGGCACAGAGATGAGTTACCTTGGGACAGAAACCCCTTTCCGTGTTATGCTGCGGAATGTTTATGTCGCATGTGGGACAGTAAGAGCACTTGAGTCTTCATCCCTTTGCATCCTCAGTCCTTGCAAAGGCAGACAGCTGTTGGCACCCCTCTGGACTGTCTCGTGTCCTTCCCCAGCAGAAAACATCCGTTTTCTGTTTGTGCCTTGCTTGGGAGAAGAACACATTTTTGGGGCTGTTACTGCTTCTTCCCTTTGTTCTGGCCTGATGCTGGGGGGACAAGATAAGAACAGGGAAGGACAGCTTCTCTTTTAAATGGCTAACCTAAGAGAAAAAGTCACTGCTGGCACCAGAAAGGAGAGACAGTCAGTGGCTGTGTCTGATGTAAGGGAAGAGGCAGGAGCACCGAAGCTGCCTCAGCAGCTCTGCCCCACCTCAGTCTCTAGTGCAGCGTGTGTTGGTGCTGCTGTCTGCCTTTGGAACACTCATTTGCCGATGCATGTGTGGTAAAACTGAGATCGGCGGATATGGAGAAGGTCAGTGGATTTGAAAAAAATCCAGAACTATCCAGAACTTCCTGGAGTTTGCTGCACTGAGGCCATCAGGTTGATCTGTGTGTCTGTGTGAGGTATGAATTTTGCATTAAATGGTCCATTTACACTGGATAAGTGGCATCTAAACACAATTTAATGTATCTCTAAGAGCAAGCAAGCCTTTTCCAGTTTAATGAGAGTGAGGAAAGTCCACTATTGCCATTTATAGTCCAACCTTCCAGTAATCTGATATTGCCCCAAGTAGACTCTGAGAGAAGTATCCCATATTTCAGAGTCTTCATCATGGTACTGGAGCAATTAAGTTGGTTCTGCCATCTCTATTTTCTTTTGGTGTGGGGTTGCTGAGATAATACCTTTTTTTAAGGGAAATGGAATCAGAGTTAAGGAAATCCCAGCCCTACGGGCTGTTCGGACATTTCAATATATTCCTTTTTATGTAATTTCGGTGGGAGATCTTTGGGAAGATTTTATTTAATTTTCTATGGACTTTTTATTTTCATTTTGTATTCAGAGTCTTAACTTCTAAGTACATATCTCTGCCTTTTTCGCATTTCAGTCTCTGCTTTGCTATTTGTATTTCCCTTGCCATTATCTGCTTTTCATAGGGAAGTAGGAAAATTCAGGTGTTAATACTGGAGTGATTTTTAGTGCTGTAGTTTCACCTTTGAAACTTGCAGTTTTCCCTTGCTTTCCTCAAGCTGATGAAATTTTCTGTGTGAGAGCAGTGGCACAGATTTTCTGTGTTGATCTCAGAGTGAGCAATTATTCTTAATAGATCCAGAGTCAAATCCAGAGTTATATCATTTCAGCACAGCTCTGTGTCATTCCAGTAGGAATATCCAGCTGAAATGGATGATACTTTGCCAGGATGTAAAAGGAACCTTCCTTAGGACAACATTTCTCTTTCATCTGAAGTTGTTCCCTTTTTTATTGTATTAGTACAGGTTTTTCAGCTGGTTGTTGTAAGTCATTTTTTTTCTGAAGATCAGCGAGATTTCTGTATGGGGTGTTTATTTAAAATATTTTACAATGTAAGATAGACAGATCCAACTCGAGCCTCATTAAAAGAATGTTGCCAAAAACAGAAAGCCTTCAGAGGCCTATTAGAGTGAATTATCCTAATGAGAAGCATGAATTCTGTCCTAACAGTTCAAACTGCTTCAGTGGATCTGGAATTTTCCCAAAACCTACCAGAATTTAAGGACCTGTGTCTGCCTGGCTTCCCCTGCCTTATAACCAGGACAGAGAGCAGCCAAGTGCTGTCTCTGCCAGCTGTATATTCAGAATATCATTTAAGCAAAATACTTAACTAATAGAAACTGTTCTGGCTTTGCTGAGCACGTGTAAGATGTTTTTAGATAAAAATTCTCATCATCATTGCTAACAGAAAAGACTTGCTTTTCTTCCTGTAATAATTTCATACAGGTGAGCAATGGGAATTAAAACTCATACCTTAGTCTCTGTTGTGAGCCATTCAGGAGAATGGAAAGCAAGGAAATGAAGGTCCAAAGCAATTAGAACTGTAATTTTGAATGTAGTCTCCCCACTGTTCCTGGCCCAAGGTTTTAGGTGAATGTTCCCGAGGAAAAATAGTTGCTTTGTGTAAAGTATATTTGCATTGTCTGCTTTAATTGTAAAAGCATCAAGTGGCATTTCCTTCCCCATGGAATTCCTTGGCCTCTATTGCCAGATGTGGCCTTAAGTCACACAGCTGTAAATCAAACCAGTCCCTTTCTTCGTCTTGCTGAAAGCTGTTCTCAGATGCTCTTTGCTATTGGTTCCCCCTCAAAATGAGAATGTATTGTTACAGCATGAAACATAAACTTAATCTGCAGTTCTTTTTCCGTTTTTCTGACACTGATAAGCAGTTTGAAATGGTGATGTGTTACTGGCAGTGCTCATGTGGGGCTGGAATGGTGCCCTGGAACCGATTCCCGATGCACCGGAACCCTGGCCCTGGCCATATGTGTAAGTCTTCTGGCACCTCCTTCCTTACAAAATTAAGTAGATTTTTGCCCCTCTGCTTTATGCTGTTTTACGTACTGCACATGCTGATGGTATCCAGCTGGTGAGTTACTGTGATCCTGAGACCTATAAAGAGCTGGATATAAAGCTGGAAAGGTAACTAATCCTTTTGAAACCAGGCACCCACTTGCAAGTTCAAATGACTTTCCATGTAGAATTGCTGGGTAGAGCAATTTTTCAATTCTAGGTTTAACATGGAAACCTCATTTATTATTTTCAGAATTAGGAAGATGTGTTTCGCTTCTTGATTTGCTCATTCTGTACAGAATATCCTTCTTTCTGGCTGCTGGTTTGTTTTTTTCTTTGGTTTTTTTTGGGTAGCCACTTGCAAAGTGTTCATCTTGAAAGCAATTTTCACCTCTTAGTTGCTGCGGTCTTCAGGGAACACCCAACTCTTCCTAAGGCATAAGTCAATGCAGGTTTTTTCTTGAATTCCACCCATGCCAGCTGAGGGTATTTGGGTGCTCAGTCCTTCCTGAAGAAAACACTACTGCTAGCAACATAAAGCCTTAGTCAGATGTTGTGTCTGAATCTGGGATCAGGTAGGAGACCCTTTTTGTAGGACGCTCCCTTAGTTATGTTTCCTTTGCTGTGCAATTTTTACTAGTAAACACTATTATTCATGCCCAGGAGCTATAATAATGATAGTTTGTTTTTTTTTCCTCTGGGTCTGACATTTCTAGAAAAACACGTTCATTGCGTTTTCTGTCAATGCTGTTTTATACGGAAGTTATTTATTTATTAAACCATAAGGAGTTAATGGAGAGGTTTCTTCAATTCTATGTCATGCTGGAAGTGCTGTCCTAAAAAGGGGTGTCTCTGGAAGGGGTTGAATGAAGTGATGTACAGGGAGGAGCAAAGGTGCAGATAAATATAGTAATGTCTTTACGTGACTGAATGCAGCAGCTGTCAAGTGAGTTAAATAGCCGGATTTCTCAATGCAAAAGCTGCTTGAAGCTGATAATTATTGTGCCTTTGAGAAAGCAAAGCCATCTCATTATAAGTACGTAATGAACTATGAATCCCCATCTCACGCAAAACTATCTGAGATTAAATCTTTTTCCAATTTGCATTGTTCAAATAATTTTATCTAGCTGGGGTCAGAGTTTGGATGATGCATTCCGAGCCCTCGGGTTTATCCGCTGGCTCCAGGACCAGACCACAATGTTAAACAGCTTGCAGAGGTTTCCTATTGACTCTGTTTTGGCTGTTTTCAGCTGTGCTGCTGCTTCCTGCAGTCTAATCGATGCAGCCCTCTGAGAAGTGCTTCTCCGTTCTGCGCCTTGCCTTGTTTCCTGAAGCTTTGCTTTCCAAGCAGAAACAACCACTTAAAATGCAGTCTTCGTTTAAGCTGCATTCCTCAGAGTGATCTCTTCTCAGTTCCAAACAGTAAACCACAGCTAAAACAGTAACAGAGAGCGGGTGTGCACAGCGAGGCTCAGCTCCGAGAGCAACATCTGGAACTGTTGGGACGAGCAGGCAAAGCACCCTGGAGGGTTTGGGAGAAGTATTTTCTGTGTGTTGGGCTCTTTGGTCACCCTGTATACGGGCTTCATCCCGTTCACTGTGACAACGGGATGGCCAGGAGGGCAGGGTGGGACGATAACAGAGCTGAAACCCGGGAAGGGATTACAAAGGACCTTTGCAAATGCAAATCTATGTCATTCCCAGCACCGCGAAGATGCCCCGGGGCAGTTGCCTCATTGTTAAGTCAAATGTGCTGCATGGAATGCCGGATGGTTTCAGTTCGTGTAAATCCATGTTTTATTTGAAGGCCACTTCCTCAAACAAATTATTCTTCTGAAATATGTGCAAGACTTAAAAGATTTTCCTCCAGTCGTTTCAGTTGGGAAGAGGCTGTTTTCCTCTGCAGAGTTGTGCAGTGATGGCCCCTTATGTCATCCTTCCCCTCATCCCTGCTGCAGTCGGAGCTCTGATATCAGAAGGAGCAAGGATGCATCAGAAGTCCCCTCACTCTTGAGTTTCCGTGGGCATTAAATCGCTTTGGGAATCGTTGTGACCCCCTTGGGGTCGCTTATCTTTAGATGGTGTGATGCTGTATAAGTGAGAGATATCACCCGGTGCTGCTTGTGCTGGTGATGGCTCCGTACTTCCCAGACGTGCACTGCCAATCCATTGTAAGTAGCTGCAGAGAAATGAGCTGCCTGTGTGTTTCTGGAAGTGTAACTTGACCTGGATGTCAAGTTTTTGGATTTGCTGGATTTGCTTTTATTCAGCAGCTTGTGCACTTCCAATGACTGTTCTCTTAGGAAGAAAAACCCAAAAAAACAACAAGGAACCAGAACTGGAAAACCAAACAGATGTGGAGTGATATCTGGGCTGTTACGCAAACGGCCCAGCATTGGATGAAACTTAAATTCTGTGTATTTCCAATTACATTTTCTTTATTTTTGTGTCTTTTCCCTGTGAATTTTGCAGGGTTGTCTCTTGTGTTTTCGTACAGAACCTTGCACAAAGACATCAGCTGGGCTCACAGGATGAAGAATCACCTGTTACCTTCTTCAAGTGTGGTAAAATGTCAGTTCAAGTATCTTTGAGATGTCAAAGTAGATTTCTGAGTTAATTTTCTCTCTTGTGCTGCATGTGCTGGAGCTTTTATATGTCTGGAAACATGCATGTTTCCTCTTCCTAGAGCACAGATTTCACGGCACACATCACTGAGTGACATTTTTTACAGCTGTTTTTGCTCTTTAACAATGTGTTTCTTTTCTCTGTAGCTCAAGGAAGTGATGGAAAATGAGCCAAAAGCATCCTGTGAATCAAGAGGCACAGGAGTGCTGCCAAGCATTGATTCCCACCATGGCAGGAACGTCTCCTGGGGTGGTGAATTCCAAAGAAATGGCTCTGTGGTGGCTGGCACCGGCTGCAGCAGGGAAGTCACGCAGAGAAAGGAACAAGGCAGCAGGTAAGAATCTCAGTGTTTCGCTCATGCGTCCAGACACTTTGTGGTTTCCCAGTCTGTGGTGTGGGAAGCACGTCAGCAGGTCGTCCTTGGAACACTTGGGCTGCTGAGCCAAGTAGGAAGAAGGTGAGAATGAGGAACAGGGAGAGAGGGAGTTACTGATTTGGGACTGCAGCAATGAGGGGGGAGCCAGGCCCCTGACTGCACGGTTTTTGCCTCCTTCACAGAAATAAGTAACCTGATTTACAAGGTTGTTAATACTTTGGCAAGATGCTTCTTCCTCTCTTGGCTTCTTCCAGTTTTAGACAACTATCCCTGTCTAATTCCCAACTGATTCCAGCCACCACCTCTGTTATATTGGCACTGTTCCAGCCTGTCTATGGCTGTACGTGCCCTGATAATTGAGTGCCTCTACGGCCCCATAGGGCAGAAACAGCTGCATCACCTCCCCATTTGAAATCAGGTACTTGAAATAATCTTTAGTTTGGTGAGAAGTAGAGAATATTGGATAATAAAGTTAGGCTCTGATTTTTATGTATTTATTTAAAGGACACTACCAGCCCAATATTTTTCTGTGTCCATTTAAATGGGAAACTGTAAAGTTTAATCTTCAAAAATCAGGCCTACCACAACTCCTTCAGTCACAACCATTAGGTGCTTCACAAAAACCAGTGTTTGCAACTCCGGATTTTCATGTCACAGTCTTGGCACCAAATTTCTTGTGGTAAATCTTATTTCAGAGTTTGGACTTCACCCAACACTGGGATTATACCCTGAGTATCCTATTGGAAAAGGCAGAGCATATTGTACTGTGTACAGGTGCAGAAAGAGTAAGCCAGCTTTGCTCTTGTGTGATGAAAACTAATTTTCTGGGAAGCTAGATGTACATTTTTTCAGAACTTTAGGCAGTAGAATATTAAAATGTGTCACTTCTGGACACGCAAACTTAGATTACATTTTTCTTTCAGCTCCTTCTTGCTGGATTGTAACCCTAAATTTGAATTCAATTCTATGAAATAATTTAAAGCAGTACTAAAATTCAAAAAAGAGGCTGAAAAAATGTCCAACACATTATTAAAAATGAACATTATTAAAAATCAGTTTGGAGCCCCAGATTAATTAGGAAATCCCTTGGACAGGGTATAAAATCAGTAAGACTTTGATGGGCATTTTTTCCTGTATTTTTGCTCCTAGGATAATTCTTAGGAAAAAACAGCCAGGGTTGTTAATAATATTTGTTTTGCTTTCCTTCATCTGGAAGCCTGATGGAGGAGCCTTTTTCTTTTCAGTGCAGGTAGTTCAGTCCTGAAGCACCTGTATAACCTCGTGGATCTTGGGCTTATCGGTGGTGTTTGCAGGTCTAGCTCTCTCCTTTCAGGTCTGGCAAGTGTCAGCTGCTGGGCACAAACCTTGAATTCTGTTTATTTTGTTTGATCTCAAACCCTTTGTGTCTTTAAGGCAGCATCCTTAAAAACGGTTAAGAGTTAAATCATTAATTTTTCTCACTTTCTGCTTTTGCACTTCGAATTCAGATGATTTGCACACGAATCCCTCTGCAAAGCACCCGAGAAGCTAAAAAAATAAGAGCACGTATATGGGATTATAGATACCTCAGGTTCTTCATGTGCTTAAGTGTTCTACTGCAGCACACGACTTAATTCACAAGGAAAAGTTCTGACAAGTATTTTAGGGATAATCTGGTCTATCTACGTCACACTGAGGACTTTTGGCATTTAATTCAGAATTATTATTCAGCGTGTACCTGTGCAGTCAAAACCGAATCTCTGTATTTTTCACTTAGGAACCATTCCTGTGCATGTGATGACATTGCTTCAATAAAATATAAGGACTTAAATTATATAATGGAAGAAGTAATTTGGTATTTCCCTGATGTATTTTGAAGGATTTATTTCTCTGTGTAGCTGGTGTTACAGCTTTTCTTTTAGGCCACTTAGACAGTCTTCTCCTTAACCTACTGCTTAGATTGCAGAATTTGCAAGAACAAATTCTTCTTAAAAAGGAAACTGCATCTTGTAGATCTCTACCTATTTGCCAAATTTTGTTAGAATTGGACAGCAAAAATGCATTAAGGAAGCACATAGGTACATACAAAAAACCGTAATTTTAAAAGTTTTCTCTCTATAGTAAATTAAAAAAACCCCCACAATTATTCGTGATTTTCCATAATTTAGCATAAATTTAATCCATTTTCAAGAGGTCTTAGTAGCCTGTATGTTGTTTTCTAATAAATGGTAGCAGTTGTGAAGAGGAAGAGCCTTAGGATACAGCTTGAAGCCACAGATCTTTACTCCCTTGATTCTTAGATAGATCTGGGAAGTGAGAGAGTGACCTTTTTTCCCTAGCTTTAGACTTTAATGTTGGCAACAGTATGGAAAAAGGTTAATTGGAATGTCTTAATGGGAAAAAAAGGCCTCCCCCATGCAAAATAATGAAGCTTGGGTTGTATCGTAACTGCCAGGGAAGGTACTTACTTTAAAATGAGATTCTTTTAAATAAGAAGTGAAAGGCTGCTGAGCTTATCAGTCAGACCAAGAAGGCCAAGGGTCCTTTGATAAGGATTTTCACAGACCAGTAGAACGTTTTCCAGAGGTTTTAGCTTGGGCTCTGTGGTTTTTAACTGTCTAAAGAGTCTTCTTGCCTACCATACTTTTCACTCTGTGCCTTTTCCTTCTGTTTCTTCTTGCTGCAACAGTATCCTTCACTAATCTGTATTTTAGGCTGAAACCTCTTACCTCTTGGACGTACCGACCCCGTGGTGCCTGGGAGCGATCCTATGTATTCTAAGGAACTACACCAGTTTATACTAAGTATCTCTCCTTTTTCAATATCACTGTATAAAAATGGGAGTGCTTTGGAACAGATAGAGTGCGATTAATCTAAATACGTTGATATTCGGAAAAGGAACCTGGAGTAGAGCACTGGGTCGGTGTTGTGCTGCTGACTCAGGCAGGATGGGCGGTCCCAGCCCAGGCCAGCACAGATGGGGTGCATCAGTGGAAGCTGGGATGAAAAAAATGCAAAGATGAAGGGCTGGGGATGATATTATAGTGTAAGTAAAAATGGGAATAAAGCATCCTGTGCTGTCAGCACTTAGAAGCATCAAGAGGAGTAAGTCAAAGCTCAGGCGGCTCACAGCCTCCGTCGCCTGCAATGGTCCTTGGGCTGGGCCCACCAACGGGACTCACTTTTGCTTCCAGTGACTCAGTGTGAAGGCACCTCTTATCCTTCAGCTATTTTAGAGGCTATTTTGGGCAAAGAAGGACAAATATTTAATAGTAAAAATGTGATTGTCAACCCAGAATATTTCAGGATATTTTCAATGCTGGTTTCTCTTTTTTTTGAGACCTCGGAGGTCTCTTTGAGCCTTTCAGATGTATTTGCCTGCTGGAATTTTTGAGCAGAGAGAGGAAAAGCAGTTCTCTTCAGAAGTGGGGAGTGGGCTGCTTTTTCAGGAAGATTTAAAGTAGAGTTTAATTTTACATGGAGCCTCCCATACTTGAGGTACACTGTGGTGTTTTATACAGTGATGTGTTAAATATAGAAAGGTGACTTAGTAGGCAGAACAGAGCAACCACTCAATCACTTCACACATGTAACACTGGACAGTAAATGAAGGGCTTCAGTAGCAGCAGGGCTGGGATTCCTGACCTCTGGCAGCTCCCACTGGGGTGATTTTAAGGAGTTACTGATTTCTTTCCACTCTGCCCCTTATCAGAGGGGACAGCTCACTGCTGGCACAGACGACGGAGAAAGGTAACTTTAAATCATCCCCACATGCCATTCCTGAACTCAGGAGTTAGAGCCAGACTGCAGTGTAAGAAAGCTTTACTATAAACTTGGTCCAATACTTAAAAACCTTTTAAATAACCTGAGCTGATGAGTGGTTTTGCTGTTTAAATCACGTGAAATACAGACCTTTACTAAGTTGTAAAGAAAACTAGATAAAATTCTGCACTTTTTATTATATTTGTCTTTAAGGTGTTAGATTCAGTAAAACCTGCAAAGGACAAGGAGTTAATGTACTGCAAAAGATAAAAGTGGTGTTAGCAGAACATGCTGTTGCCAGGCCAAAGCAAGCTAAAAATTACTGAGAAGGACCAAAAGGTACTGAGATTTCAGTCAACTTTAGTATTCTATGTGATTGCTTTTTAGGCTTTCCATAGAAGGTGTTAAGGATGTTTAAATAATGAAGTTGTAATGTGTGAGCATAAAGTTCTGAAGGTATTTTGTTTTTTAGTAAGGAAAATGGGAAGTGTCTGTATTTCTTGTAGGGCAGTTAGAAACACCATGACCTGTGGGACTGAAGGATGGCTTCGTCCTTCACAGGGAACTTCCTAGTTCCCTATGGGTCTTGAGGATGACTGAAAGGCACTTGATTTGCTGTTTGGTACCCACCAAGGAAGTTTTACATCACCTTCTCCTGCTGTGTTTCCAGGTGAGATCTCTGCTCTGCTGTGGAATGAAAGGACACACCAGCTAGCAGTGCCTAGCACTCAGAAGGGGGAACTGCTATTCCTGTTCCTGGCCAAGTGAGCAGCTAGCCTCATCTCCTGCCAGCTGAAGTGACACGCTTACCTGTCTTCTGCTCCCTCCTCCCCTTACCTGGCTGGCTGATACTCCTTATCTTCTTGCTCCTTTTTTTTCCATTACCTCTCTTCTTTTTTCTGCAGTGCCTTGGTTGGCTCACCTGCACCTGCTGCAGCAGCTGAAGCTGGACAATTCCCTTCAGCAAAGTCCACTCTGACACTGTTGCGTTGGAAAAACAAGACCGAAGGGCTCAGCTAAAGACTGATGGATCCCCATCAGTGATTTGTGTAAGCAGGAAGTGACAGGGATCAGCCCATGCCCCAGAGCTGAATTACAGAGTGTTTCTGGTTTGAATGTGGAATCAGCAGTGTGAAAGCTGCCACTCACTTTGCCCAGGGTTTGAATTTCCTCTTTCTTCTGTGCTGAATTGAAGTTTCAGTTGAGTGTAGAATTAAGTCAGTGAAAAGGCTCTGGTATCAAGTGTCTCTTCCACAAAGCAGCAAGGCAGCAAATAGTAAATTAAGAGACTAGGAAAAGGCTCATGTTTCATGCTACATGGCACTCTAGGAGAATCATTAAATGGGAGCTTTTTTATTTTGTTTTCCACTGAATACTGATAGGCTAAGTCCTTTCTTCCTTTGAAATTAAAATCGATATTTTTTCTTAAAAATGCAGGTCTTTGCTAATAAGAATCCAAGTGTACAAATTCTAATTATTTGGATATTTCACTGAAGGAAATGGTACTCTTCCTTAGGCTCTGGCAAGCGATAACCAGGCGAATGATGCTGGCAGGGAGTGAAGCAAACAAGTGATAGCAGTTACTGATATTTTAAATTTGGCTTGAATTTCCTCAGATGATGAACTTCCCATTTGAGGCTTAATGCTACACTTGAGTTTTGGACCTCCTCCTGCAACTTGTCCTGAAGTCAAAACCAGCTGCACAGAGTGGGAGGCTGAGGGGAAGGTGCAGAAAGACCGTGGGAAAGCTAAGGTTCCATATTAAAGTTGGAACAGTTAAGAAGTGCAGGTAAGGAATACGCTTTAATTATACTTAGGTCGTGCTTACTTCAGGTCACTAAAAGCAGCGGAATGCTTGGGCCCCGGGGCTCGTGGTTGCTCCTCCATAACTTCTGAGTTCACTGGCTGAGCTGTGCTGAATCTACTAAATTCGCACAGGTATCAGAGCCCCTACAAATGTGTGATTTTGCACACGACTTGAGGCTCAAGGAAAAGCCTTTTTACAAGGAAAAGTCCTAGTGAGTGCTCGCAAGCATGCGATAGGAACCTGCAAGAATCAGGCTCCATTAGTACTTGGGCACTTGCCTTTCTTCCCATTCTTCTCTCCTGCTTTTCCCTGCAGGGTGGAGAAATTAAAACAGGAGAAAAGAACAGACTGCTGAGACCAGACAATCTAAAACTGCGCTCTCTTGCTTCTAGATGTTGTGGCAGCTCTCTGAATTTAAACTGAACTTAAATGAAGCTGCTGGGAAGAAATGCAGGTCAAGCCTAGGAAGTCAGAACCCTGATGTAGGAGGCTTTGGCTTCAAGGGAAGAAATGGTATTACTCGTTAGACTTTGCAAAACGTGCCATGATTTCATTTGGGAAGTAAAATGGAAAGAGGAGAGATTGAAATGCCTTAATTATGCTGATCTTGATGGTGTGTATCCTATTAGAAACCATATTGGACAGAAGGAAACCCGAGTGTTTTCTTAGTCATCAGATGCTTTGCAGTTTTTAATTGTTTTCAAAGTGGAGTGTTGTGTTGCTGGGACAGCTGTATGGCACCTCCTGGAGCCAGGGGCCACTAATACTGAATATTCTGGTCTGGATAAAGGTATGCAAACCAAATAAATTTGTAAATAACTTTATTTTTGAAGTATTTCTCCATATAGTTATCATACAAAAGCAGAAGTGAACTTTAAAACGCCCAAAAGAGAAGGGAACTAGGGCATAGATCACCCCCATTACAGCAAGGAATTTCAACAGAAGCTGTCTTCACCTTTGAAATCCAGTGCTTAGCTTTTAAAATGGATTTTTTACCATGCCTCTTTATAGCAACGTGGTATGCATATAAGCTTGTCCACTGTGCTTTAGGTCACAAACACTGATGACTATGACTAACCAACAGAAAAGAAGCAGGAAACAGCTTATTTTCATGTGCATGCTTACCTATCTGTAACTACACCACTAACTTGAGGTGAATTTCAGGTATTATCCTGAAATTTGTTGCAAACAGGCTAGAATGCAAATGAAATCCTAAAATAATACCGTATGTGGTGTTGTAATCCTGTTTTGGATTTGGAAATGCAGGTCAGAACATTTGGCCATCCCGGGCTGTCCCAGGGGTTTCTGGACTTGCAGCCACTGTGCCATAGCACAGCCCTGGATAATGCCAAAGTGGTGTCACACACTGGAACTGGAGCTTGCAGAGCAGCCTCCTTTAACTCCTCTGGCATTTCTGCATATATTTATACACTTGAAGCCGAACACGTGCATGTTCCATCTGCACAAAGTCTCCCTTTTCCTCCTTCTTTGGTGCATAGGATTGGAAGTCCTTGCTGCTTTTACTTTTCTTAGAAGTTGCCTAGAAGTTGAGCAAAAATATTGCTGTGGTAGTTTCCCCTCTTAAGCAGCATCCAAGGTATTGTTTCGTCTGCTTTTCCTTTTCCCAGGAACAGCGAGCAGCTCTGTTGAATGGATTTCTCCATGAGGTTATTTTGCAGGTCAGGAGGTTAGCTCACTTTTGTCTTTTTACTCAGCTGCTGCAGAAGAAATCCTCTGTGTGTTCTCCTGAATTGTAAAGGCTGGTAAGAAAGAGAAGCCAAAGTCATCCATTAATCCATGGGCAAAGTCCTATTGAAGCTGCTGCAGTGAAAGCTCTCACATGCTGCCCTGGAAATAACCCCGGCCGTGACGTGGTGAGATGACCCTAGGTAAGGTCAGAAGCTCACTTCTCATTTTCATTTAAGCTTCTGTTTTTTAAACAGTGTTTGGGGTTGTGCCTTGTGGTTCTGTTGAGCTCTTAAAGCAGCTGGAGCCCCCTCGAGAGGGAACGGAGAAGGGGACTCCGGAGAGGCAGGGGTTTATCTGCCAAACTTGCCACTCTCTCCTCTCAACTTACTGTTGTTTTGGCTAAATATTTAATGACCGTGACCCCATGCGAGAGCAGCAAGTGGTATCAGGACTTTAGCTTAAGCTGCTTTGCAGAGACAAAGCACCTGTTTTAATTCCTTCTGGAAATGGAAGTGATTTGGAAGCGTCCCAGCAAATTGAAGGCAGAGTGGTAATTCCTGACTGCCTGTACACTTTCTCAGGAAGTATGTGAATTGGAAGGATTTGTGTACACAGCTCCTGGCTGGGATTTTCAGGAGGGCTAGGAGAGCTGGGGGTCTCTGTCCTGGCATCCTTTGCAGGGTTGCAGCTGTAATGCCAAGATGCATTTAGCGGAAAGATAGTGGCATCAACTGTTTGTCTCTTCTCTTCATGGACACCGATACAGTAAAATGCCGAGCTGATGTGTAGGGTTGTGGTTAGGTCAGATGCAGTCTGCACCTTCCACCGGTCCTGGTCAGCGTGCCCTCGGAGCAGCTGGCAGCTCCCAGGAACAGCGTTATCTCTTGGGATCCAACTGCAGTGGTTATTAAAATGCTGACTGAAGGGGCTGCTGGCAGCCATCCTCCACTGCTGCGATTGTCCTTGTGTCATGGAATGACCTTTTCTAATAGAATCAAGGAAACTGAAGTGACAAAAACTACTGGCATGATGGCTTTGGAGTATTTTGTGAGGTAATCAGGTAACTTCCTAACTCTTTGGAGTAAGGAGCTGTGAGTTGGAGCTAAATCAGCCATTCCCATCGACTTGCTTAGGGAACTGATTTTCAACAGGATATTACTGATTTTTACTTTTCATTTTTCATTTCTGTGGTGCAGCTTTTGCCTTTTCTGGGTTTAGGGAATCATGCCAAGCAAGTTGATTTTCATTACATTTGAGAGGTAAGGGAGTGCTGAAGTGTGCAACCTCCCTCCCTCTGTCCCTCCGTATGGGAACGTGTTTTGTGTGAATCAGTGACAGAAAAGCAACCACTGAAAATATATTCCCTTTCTTTCTCTGCAGTCACCCCCCTCCCCAAAAACTTCTCTAAGAATGTGACTATAACCAAAGCACTTTGTAAGTTACAAAGGAATAGTGTTGAGCTGGTGAAGCCAGCGGGAAATGAACATAGAATCCCAGAATTGTTTAGATTGGAAAAGACCTTTGAATCATCAAATCCAACCGTTAACCTAGACATGAAACAGGGTTATCATTACTTTTGAAGATTCAGGGTGGGTATAATTGCATTTTATTTGGCACACATTGTTTTAAAACTCATCACCTCGGAATAGGAACAATTTTATGGCATGTGCTGATTATACAAAATTCACAAACACTGCTTCTTTTAATTCCTTTTTATTCTTCACAATGTTTTTTACAACTGTAATTTTCACATCTCACATTTTTCTCTCCAGTTTCCTGTGTCTTGTGGTTAAATCTTGACCGTAAATCTTGCTCTGCTTTGTTAAAAATAATAGGTGTGCTATATTTCTTCATTTAACAACCTGCTAGATTAATAGTGGCTTTAAAAGAATTAAATATGGTTGTGTGGTTTAATATTCCCAGTTTTAATGCACCATGAAGGAGAAACTAGAGGCATTGTCTTTTATAGAGTGCTTGGGTTTCACATCCAGTCTGGCAATCTTTGTCTGACACCTTGGTACTGGGATCTCCTTCTTACACAGATAATGCCAAAAAAAGCTTTCTGTGCAGGTTTGGAAATCAAATGGCAAGTCACTGGGGGGTAAATAAGGCTAAAATTTTAATGGTGGTATCTCAGCCAAAAAGGCTTTGGGACCTTTGGGATGCACGGCTGGAGTTGTCGCACAGGGCAGCTGGAGGAGATGGGTTTCTGCATTGTTGCAGCAATGTTGTAGAACATAAAATTTTGGTTCTTGTAAATTCTCCTTGTCATTAAGGCTGGAAACGTGAGCAGGTCATGGTCACATGTTCTGGTGTGTCACAGAGCAGGATGTGGGTCACCAGTCACCCTGCCTCACAGGGGATTCCACCCTGGCGTTATATTTCCATTCAGGCAGGCGCCATGGAGATTGAGAACCTGAGGCACAAGGTCTTTAAAGGTAGTCAGATTTTGACACCAAAGCCATATTTCAGCAGAAAGAACAGAATTAATGCTTCCCAAACTGGCTCCTATTAAGGAAGGTCATCAAATGCATATGTAGATCAGAAACTCAATAAATTGTAATGATTCCTAAATACCCGGAAATGTCACTGCAAGACTGAGCATTAAACAATGTGTGTGGACAGGATCAGCGAAGACTGAGATTTGTCTGGATGATAGCTATTATTCCTAGATGTTGTAGTTAAGTTACACTATAAATATTCCTGCTAGATGTTATAGTTGAGTTTATGAGGGGCTTGTCTCAAAAAATTTATATTTGAAGCTTGGATTAAATAGCATTACAAGAACTTCTGATCAGTAACTTCTCTTGGTTCCACAGAAGCAATATTCTTTAAATTTTCTCAGTTTGAATTCTTGCTCCAATTAAGCCTGACTTTGAAATTGCATTCCTCTGCTACGAGAGGATGTGAGACCTCATGGAGACCATGTTCCAGATCAGGTAATGCCATGTTTTACTCCCCCGGGTATTATCCCTGCAAAATCCTGCTGCAGCCTTCCCGCTCCAAACCCTGGCCCTGCGCAAAGCCTTCCAGAGTTCAGTGCCTCTTCGCTTCAGGCCCCAGTCTCAGGTTCATAAAATATTTGTGGCTGTCAGTCTCGTGCATCAGCCAAAGTTTCGCAGATGCAGAAAGTCTGAGGGATTTTAGAATTGCAAATGCCTAACAGATTTTTAACAGCTCTATATATGTATACACATATGTAAATACATATATGCATATGTATGTGTAACAGACTCGAAATACACACAAGAAATCTATGATTTCTCTGATAATAGTGTGCCAAGCTCGGCTGTTGGAGATGAGAAATGTCTTTAAATGAACTTTCAAATACTGCCTCGATTTACATGTGTCACAGGAGTGGCACTTGGTGTTGATTCTTATTAGAAATGATGGGGCATCTAATTTTAACACCTTCTTTTTGCTTTCTTACAATTCTGTCAAGCCTTTGATAGACCACAAAATAGAGTATCTGCCCTGGCCCCCAGCTCTGTCTGTTGTGTATCTTGGTTTCTTTGACATTTAGAAACTCTTTAAGGCAGTTTGGCAAAGTTTAATCTCTTAGGAGGTAACAGACTTAACACTGTATTGCAAGAATGTTTTTAAGAGCAAAGAAGCAGCTTTACTAGAGGTCAGGACTTTGGATCCCTGTGCCTGTGGAAGGTGTCCGTGGCCATGACAGGAGGTGGGGACTAGATGAGGTTTAAGGTCTCTTCCAACCCAAACCAGTCTGTGATTAGCCTGAACAAAACACCTGAGACTTGTTCGTGCTCATGTTTCCGCAGCAAGCAGGTAAGTTTGCAGCATGCAGCACTCAGGTGTGTCACATTACAGAAAGACCCACAAGGACATCAAGGTTATGTTCAGAGTTTGATGTGCAATAAGTAAGGTCTGAGGTCACTTGGTGAACCATGAGGGAAGTAAAACAGGGAATAGTTGTACAGTAAGTGAAATGCCTTTTAATGTACAATTGTGGAGCTGGCACTTTACAGTACCTCAGCCTTTCCGATTCTGGGCTTTCCCAGTGGCTCTGTGCAGCTGCTGGTGCTGAATGTGACAGGCTGCTTTATGTTTTATGTGCAGAAATGACTGTGCACTTGTAATAACAGGTACATTCCCACTCTCTCAGAAAAATTCCTTTTTTTTTTTGCTTTGTGAGAGGATATCATGCTGTTCAGGACCTGTGTCCTCTGAAACAGCAGGGCTGCTATGGTTGGAATATTCAAGGTATCTCCTGAAAATCAAGGCTGATGGTCTCTCCTCCTCTTTAATGTTGATGTGATGCAATTTGGATGTAGTAGAACCAGTATTTTCTTTTTCATATAGATACAATGATTTCTGGCAGGGAGGTCAATTTAGAAATTGTAGTTAAGCTGTCCTGTATTCTGTATAGCAGCAGCAGATCATGTGTTTGTGCTGCGTGAGGCCAACAGAAACTGATTTTGGTTGGTTGTGATGTTTCACAGGAGTGGTAATGCAAAAGGTACAACAAAATGGTTTTAAATTGGATTATAATTTGGGATCCAGATGTTCATAATACTGGCTAATTCTGACCCTGAAAAAATTCAGTCCTCAGTTGAACACTGCTGGAGTTCAAGGATGTCGTAGTGGTTGATCTCTGCCTCCTGGAAAGTTGTTTCTCCCTTGGGGATGTCCCAGTGGGATGTGTTACCAGCTGGTCACGCACAGCTTCAACTGCTTAACATCTTCTGGGGAAATGAAGGTGTACAGTGTGTGTTTGTGCAGATTTCTGTCCATGGAAGGCGCTGGGCAAGTAGATTTTGGGTTCTGCCCAGGCCGGGCGCCATTTCCTTTTGTGTTGTGTGCCGAGCTCCCAGCTGGTGGGGAGAGAAATGGCTTTGTGATCAGACTCCAGTCCAGTGGGACCCTGGGGAACTGTGGAGATGGGACATGGGGTGATGGTTTTAAACTGAATGAGCGTCAATTTAGGTTAGATATAGGGAAGAAGTTTTTTACCGTGAGAATGGTGAGGCCCTGGCACAGGTTGCCCAGGGAAGCTGTGGCTGCCCCATCCCTAGAAGTGTTCAAAACCAGGTTGGATGGGGCTTGGAGCAACCTGGTCCAGTGGCCCGCATGGCAGGGGTTTGGAATGGGATGAGCTTTAAGATCCCTTCCAACCTAAACCGTTCTGGGATTTTAAGACTGTAGCTGTTGCAGTCTGCCTTGGGTTAATGGGAAATACGGAAGCTTGAGGTTGTGGTCCCGGGCTGGGGAGCTGCTCTGGGAGTCCCTGCCCAGGGTATGATGCAGGCAGTGATGGTGGGTGGGATGGAAGGATGGATGGATGGATGGATGGATGGATGGATGGACGGACGGA
>VZRR01008509.1:0-57446 GCA_013398015.1 Oreocharis arfaki | reverse complement strand
CTCGGGATGGTGCTCCTGCCCCTCTGGGTAGTGGCAGCCGCGCTCCTGGGAGCCCGCGCTGCGCCCGGCCGGCAGGTGAGTGAGGGAGGGAGGGAGTGCGGGGACCCCCGCCCTCCCCTTCTCTCTGCGCTGTCCCCCGGGGTCCTCCCTTGTCCCCCCGGGGTCCGCCGGCGGTACCGACCCGGGGCGAGGAGAGGCTGAGATGAACGGGCGGCTCTCCGCCCTCTTCTGTGCTGCAGACCGCTGCATCCAAGCAGCCTGGAACCGGACACGGCATCCCCGGGCTAGGCTGGGTCCTGCAGCGGCAGCCCCTGGGTCCCTTCCCTCTGGCTCCTATGCTTCTGGGTCCCCTAACCCTGGCAAGAGCAAGTACCAAGCCGGCAGTTGAGCTGACCATGACAGAGGGTCGCTGCCACCATCCCTGCGGTCACTGTGGTCCAGTTGGCTTTCCCATTCTCTAGCCCAGATACAAAGAGCTGTCAGCTCGCTGCTTCCTTTCTGCTCCAGCACCCGTGCTTCTTGGAGCTCATCGCTTTCCTGCTGTTAAATCCTTTCTTTGGCCACCGAACTTACTTTTTGGCACAGCATCACGATGTATAGAACGGGTCATTCAGAATCAGGATTGCTTAGCGGCTCTATTTATGTGTAACTTGCTGTGGACTCCAGTAGTATATTGGTGGGAACAGCTTAACATTCAGTTAAGGAAGAGCTGCCATCCCTGGAAACCAAATGCAGAAACATGTAAAGTAGTGCAGCACAGACCAAGTGATTTTTCAGCCTTCTGCCATCCCCCATTGCATAGTAATTACACTAACAACTTTGTGCATGTGTTTCTTTTCTCTTCTGCAGGCTGGTAAAGAACAGCAGATCCAAATAGGTAAGTCTTTTTTAGTTATTATTCCTGCTATCAAAACAGAAATAAAAGAAGTAAGCTGAAAGACTAGTTATTTCTGGAGAAATGATCTGTATGCAGGCAAGCATTCCCTGTGCACCCCCCACCACTGCCACCCAGAAGTATTTGTAGTTGCAGTGACATGGCATGGCTTGAATTTGCATGCCCTCTCGTGCTGCGGTTTTGCATCTTTATGTGTCTGTGCTTCCCTTCTGAAATACAAACCAATCAACGTTATAAAATCTGTAGCTGGTCACTGTTGCCTTGTAAACTGATAGACCTGGGTAAGAAGGTGCTGTGCAGCGAGTTCAGGGTCAGTGGCACATGAGGGTGCTGAAGGGAAACGTGCCTGTTTGCGCCCATGGGGTGCTTCTTACTGAGGCTTCAGCCTCTCAGACTCTTCCCAAAGACAGGAAGCTTCCTTTAATTGGGAGGGTACACCCACAGTTTAATTTCAGGAGATCTGTGTTCATTTAGACTAACTGATGATTGGGTGCTCCACAGGATGGAAGAGGTAGTGGAAGGATGTGGAAGCTGGCATTCCCAGGGTGTTAGGGCCAGGGAATGCCATCCTATGTGCTCCTTCCCTTACCCAGTGTGAAGTAAGCCTTTTACCATTCCGGTACTGAGCGCGTGTCCCTGCTCTCCGGAGCTCTTCTGCAGTGGGAATGGACCCCAGGCAGTTCTGCTTCCAGTTGCCATTGGATCTCCAGCCCTGGGGTTTTGGTTCAGGTTTTGTTCAGAAAAGAATTTCAAGCATTTCTTTGAGTTTTGGAGGCCTTGTCTCAACTTCAGTTCTGGCACTGCGAGCTTCTGGGCTTAGGTTGGTTTCCACTGTGATCAGTGAATAATGGGAACAGAGACAGTGAGGTGCATTTAAAGCTAACTGGCAAAGAGATGGTTTTTCCAGTGGTATGCTGATCCTGTCTTTTATTTCTAGTCCTTTCCATGAGAAATGGATTGTATTTGAATTTCAGAAACCATAAGCTATATAGGAATGTGTCTTTTGAATTACACAGTACATCAGGCAAAATTCCTGAATCTGGAAAATAACTTTTTGTCCTTTAATGTCTTCCTTTCTTCCACGGCCCTGGCACTGCTGTAGTCAGGAACATTTGGAGCTGAATTTGATCCTGTAAATTCTGATTCAAAAAGTGCAGAACCATGGAATCCTAAAATGGTTTGGGTTGGGAGGGAGTTGAACGATCATCTCATTCCAAAACCCCTGCCGTGGCCAGGGACACCTTTCACTATCCCAAGTTGTTCTGAGACTCTTCCAGCCTGGCCATGACCACTTCCAGGGACGGGGCAGCCACAACTTTGAACTATGGCTTGGTCAGCTGAGAGTTTTAATGACTTGGAGATAAAACCTGCATTGGAATTGCCTGCAAATGCACTGTCCTACTTCTGAGTCCCCACAAAGTATCGCTTTGCATTGGTGGTGTGTATTTTGAGTTGGCCCAGGGCTGGCTGCTGTCAGCAGCTGATCTTTTCTTGTAGCCTGAAAAGTCACTTAGAGAAATTAAGGCACCTAGGGGTTTATTTTTGTTGAATATCATCACAGGCCGCAGTACAGGGATAGCAAGTTAGCACACTTAATTACCTGCATTCATGCACAGTGTGCTGCAGTGCCTGGGAGCTGTCAGGAGGAAATTGTTCTGTGTCACTCAGCCTTGAAGGTGCTGATGCTGCGCTGCACCTTCGCCTCCCACACAGCAGAGCTCTGTCCCTGCTCAGTGCCACTTCTGGAAGAAACCTGTGACACAACTGTGCCGGGCCCCACCGCCTGCAGGAAGCACCTGCAAAGCACCTGCAGCTGTGCAGAGGCTGCAGAAACACCGCACCAACCATCTCTTGAGCTGTCTGTATCCTTGGGACAAGTGGCAGTGAAATAGAGGAATGAGGACACCAGAGAGGTGTCCCACATCAGCCCCTCTCCTTGCAGTTCCTTGCTTTCATTCATCCAGCTTATAATGTCCCGATCCCACAGAGCCTCATCCCTTTTCAGATGCGGAGTTGAGTGGGAATTCTCGAGGAATCTGTTCCTCTTTCCTGTCTTCTCTTTCTTTCTGGGCATTCCTGCCACCTAAAGGCAGCCAAACAGAGAGCAAACGGTAGTTCGGGAGTGATCCAGGTTATTGAGAGAGACCAAAACTCCTCTGTTGTTTGCAGAAGCCACCAGCCAACGATGAAGCAGAAAAGGGTTGATGACACAGCCCCTGCTGGGCTTGTCCAGTTGTCTCCACACCATCTTCTCTTAATAAGCATCACATTGCTAAGTGACCAGAACTGCTCTGTGTTCATCCCATTGTGCTTTATCTGCGGGACAGAAGCGTGATCTCCCAGAGCATGGCACGGTCTCTTTATGAAAACTGTGTCCTCTTCATCCCTCTAGCAGCAGGTAACTGGTTTTTCTCCAGTACTTCCACTGCAGAGCTGGATGTCTGCCATACAGCAGTTTGGTCGCATCATGGCTTTTGAATTCCAGGCAGAAAATTCCGTGGTGATGCTCTGGAGGTGTCACCTTAGATCCAGTCCTTTTGCTGAGGTACCTGAACTTCCTGGCCCTTGAGCCACATCCAAACTCATCTTCCAATGGGGAAGCTCTGGAAGATCGCTGGTCATCCCACCGTGTCGTTATGGAATGGCCTGGGACTCAGCAATAGAGCCCTGTGCTGGGACCGTGTGGGTGGGATGTTGCCCGGAGTCCCCCCACATTTCTTTTCTTGGGTAGTTTGGTTTAGACATAGAAATAATTTAAACTTTGAGAAATTCTTGCTTTTCCACTGATGCCACTGATTTCCACACAGACTGCGCCTTGGGTATCTTCTCGAGTGGATGTTTAGGCATTTGGCATTCTGCTGTGGACTGCCACCTGCACGATTTTTGATCGATGTATTTCGCAGAACCTTGTGCATAAAAAATACTGTTGTTCTAAATGTAGGTGATAAAAAAAGTTTAGGATTTTCAAACCTCCGTTGGCCACAGCTGCTGTACAGTGCAGAGACAACTCTTGTGAGCCAGTGGTGTTAATTCTACATTTCATGAGTTTTTGAGGGGAAAGAAAGCCTGGACAGCTCTCTGCAGAGGCATTCTCTAGCTAATTTTGTTTTGGCACACAATGAAAGAATGTGATGTTCCTTCTTAAGTGCTTCCTTTCAACCTAAACATTGTGCAACTGGAGCAGCATTTTAAGGCCAGATTAAAAAAAAATGAAGAAAATTTACAGTTAAGTGCTTTTCCTCTTGCTCTGATCAGCACTGTCAGCTTTGAATTAGCAGAGCAGATCGACTCTGAAATTTTAGCTTAGGAAAGGGAACACCTACAGCTGGGATAGCATTTCCTCAGAGCGTGCGGTTTGTGGAAAAAGGGTAATGTAAGTCAGCGGAGGAGTTCAGATGTCTTTGGGATTCAGTCATGTCCCATTTAATTTTAATTGCCTTTGAACAAAAGGCATTTCCTCTTCTAGCTCAGCATTTACAGACTCTGGAAAAGACTTTTGCTGGCTCAAAACCTTGACAGTTCTTATTTTCCACCCTTTGTTCCTACCTTCTTGGGGCTAGCTGGATGCTCTTATTAGCAAAATAGCCGTTTTTTTCCCCCCGGCCTGTGGAAATGTGGGAATTCTGCTGTGAGATGTGCAGACCAGTTTCTCAGTCGTGCGGTGAGCACAGAATTTGATCACCAGACTGTGGTCTCTGGCATTGAACCTCCCACTTGAAAGAAAAAGGAGAGCAAGCCACGAGGAATCTCAGCGAGGTAGAAGGCATAATGTCAGCCTGGGAATGAAATCCCGGTGTTGAAGCACTGGGAATGTGAGGATCTATGTTTTTACTTTGACCCAGTTAGAATGTACAACCTCGCAGCTCTGTCTCCTGGGCATGGCCTGGTGTCTAATTAATAAAAATGACTTTAGAGTTTTAATTTGGTCCCTTCTCTAAGGAGGCAGATTAACAATCCTGGCTCGGAATTCCCAGTGTTTTAAATGGGAATTATCCTAAGGGTAATGGCCTAATTAGGATGCCAGTTTTAGAACCTGATCGTGTGGGTGTATGGCAAAATATGTGGAGTTGGCTGCTGCTGAAACCCACCCTGTGGCTGCTGGCTGTAGGATGTGGGGTACCAATGGGCTTGGAAATTACTTTCCACGTTCCTAGGATATAGTATTTGTATATTAAGATATTTACACGTGTGCGTCCTACTAGTACCAGATATTGTTTTTCTGTCAGATTCCTCAATAATTGGCTGAAAGAATATTAAAAACAGTTCTGTGAAGCCATTAGGAATGTTTTCCTACCGAAGTTACTTGTTGAATGCGTGAGTGTCTTAAATCCAGCACCCTTTGCTGCCTGGAGAGAGGAACTGGCTACTGAGCTTTTCCTCTATTAATTCTCGTATCTAATGGGATCCACACTGGGAGCAGGTGAAATTTAGCTCACTTAATGCAGTATATTAGTTTGAGGAATTCTCAGTGGCACTTGGCGCTAACATCAGAGCTATCTGATCTTGCAGCTTTTCGTATGAAATTGTCAGTAATATCACTCTGATACTGCTTTCACCAGCTCTCCCAGGAAGGGAGGAGTAGGGAGTAACTATTTTTGTGCAAGATGTCTTTTTAACTTTCGTGTAGTCAAATACACAGGCTTAGACTTGGGCCTTGAACCCATTCAGAGCCGTGGTGTGGCTCACAACTTGACCTGGCCCTTCCCTTACAGCCTGAAAATCGGACAGCAAATATGTTGATTGCTCCCAGATTACAGAGGTCTCACCAAATAGATAAACTCATTTGAATGGATTTGTTTACCAGTAGTATGAAATTACTTGAAGACATGTTGCCTCAGCTGAGGGTTGCACCATTGGGCTTCTCCAGGATTACAAGCAGTATGGGTTTGCTGGGTTTATGGCTTCGCTCAGCTGTGCTAAAGTTCAGGATTTGGGGTCAAATTGTGCAGATCTGTGGTGGGTTTTTTAATAATTAGATTCTCTCATTGGTTTTGATGTTTGTTACTCAGAGGAAGGGCAATAGCAAGTTGCTGGGTAGGGGTATTTGTTGAGGGAAAAGTTACTGCCTTTACAAGTGCTGCCATGTATTAATTTACTAGCAGCGTGTGATCCGCTGGATTTTTTCCCTATTTCTATTTCCTGAGAAATCTGTAAGCAAATTGTGCTTAGAACCAAGCTTGGCACTTCATTTTCAAAACCTTGATGGAAGTCCTGACACAGGAGCAAGTTCTGTGTGAGGTGTGCAACAGGGCTGTGTGGCATTTCTTACGGTAGAGTTCAGAAGGGTCCGTGCCTCTCCTGGGGCTGTTGAGCAGACCTGAAACCCACAGGAAACTCCGCAGATAAATGTCAGTGAATATTTCAGGCTTTTCTCTGTAAGTTTTAGGAAAATCATTTTTATAGTAACAGTTGATAGGAAGAAATTCTTCCATGTGAGGGTGCTGAGGCCCTGGCACAGGTTGTTCAGAGAGGCTGTGGCTGCCCCATCCCTGGAAGTGTCCAAGGCCAGGTTGGACGGGGCTTGGAGCAACCTTGTCTGGTGGAGGGTGGTGTCTCTCCCCATGGCAGGGGGTTTGGAACTGGATGGTCTTGAAGGTCCCTTGCAACCCAGACCATTTTGGGATTCCATGATAAAAGAGGAGCTGCGACATGTGCCTTACGTTTGCCCATGTTAGTAGCTCAAACAGGAATCCTAGATTGGGATTTTTGGAAGAAGTGTGAGGCAAAGGGGTCCTTCAGTCTTTGGGCTCATTCCATGCTCTTGTTCTCATTTTAGTTTGGTTTTTGGGTGTGTCTCTTGGCAGAATTCCGAAAAAGCAGACCGAGGCCGTATGGGTTAGTGATTCCGATTAGCACCAATGCAGATGGAAGCTACGTGTCCAACATCCTCTCGGCGAGTCACCAGCGGCGAGCGACGCGGGAGGTGTCCCCGAGCCCCAGACAGCTCTACTTCAATGTCACTGCCTTCGGGAGGGAGTTCCATCTCCGCCTGAAACCCAACACTCGTCTAGTGGCTCCCGAGGCCGTGGTGGAGTGGTACGAAGACTCTGTGGAGCCTGGGAACGATGGTGGTAACACAACTCAGACTGGAACTGGTACGGAGCGATTATGGAAGAGAGAGCCCCTGTGGACCAACTGTGCCTACGTGGGGGACATCACGGACATCCCCGGAGCTGCAGTGGCCATCAGCAACTGTGACGGTCTGGTAAGGCTGGTTTCATGGCATCTGTGTCTCGTGTCACACTTTGTGCACAGCTTTTGTTGCTTTTAACCACACGTTGCTAATGATGAATGTCATTTATGGAACTTCATTTCTTAAATCCCTTAGAAGATGTTGATAAGCAAAGTTCTTAATGTCTCAGGCGTGTGAGAGAGAAATCAAACCTATGCATTGTTTGGTTTCATTTTTATTTGCATGAGGTGTTACAAACAGGAAAATTGATAATGAAGACATTTTCAGACTTAAAAGGTGACCTTTTGTTAACTGAGTTTAGAATTTGGTGTCCAAATCATCCCTCTTTGCTTCTCAGATACCAAAATGACCAGCTGCCCTGTTAGCCGAGAACAGCAGCATTAAGTTTTAGAGGGTTCATTTACAAAGTGAGCATACTTTTTGTTCTCTTAGATGCAGTTTTGTTTCACCAGGAGGTGCCCTATGAGAATTGAGTGGTTCACATCTGTAACGGGTTTGTTTTCGATCTATCTGCAAATACACGGAGTTTCCCTGTGGCCGAGCAGATGCCCAAATCCCAGATTTCCCTGTGGCTGAACATATATGGAGCCCACACACCATTCATTGATTCGCTCATGCAGCAGGGAAAGCCAACAATACTCACCTTGTGCTCCATAAGGCACAGGAGCACTGCTGGGACACGCCTGCAGCATCCAGGGAGATGAATGTCGTGGTTACCCTCCTGCTGTTTGGGACAGGAATCATATGGAGGAGTCTGCAACAAGCATCCTTTCTGGAAAGTGGGTTTCCCGTTTCCCATAGCTGCCACGTGGCTGTGATTTGATTCCTTTGTGAGATAAGTCCTGGCTAGGAAAGCCCCCACCTCAGCAGCGGGCAGCAGTCACTGTGTGAGTGGCTGCAGAAATGGCTCAAAATCCCCATTCAGACCAAAACTCCTTGAATTCCCTTGCTTAAAGAAAGGAAATACTTGTAGTGGTTGCATCAGAGGTGATAACTAATGTCGGTTTGGCGTGTTTTAGGGGCTTTTGGTGAGTTTTTTTGGAGAATCTATTGGCAGTGTACTGTGTTTACAAAGGCCAAACAGACCCCTGCCTGGATAGATGCAGCTTGCAGTAGAATCATTCTGATGAATGAGACCCTGGGACTGGCAGCTGGATTTTGGCAGTAAGCCTGAATGAAGCTGTTGCATTGAGACAGCACGTGAAGACAAGAAATTGGATTAAATGGAATTAGATTAAGGAGTGTAGCAGCTCCGTCACAGATTGCCATGTGGCTAGCAAGCTGTTTGTGGTGTGTTTTCAGGTAAATGAAGCCAGAGGGGAACTTCCGGAGGGGGAGTGGCTTCACAGTGACAGAGGACAGGGTTGGATGGGATATTGGGAAGAAATTCTACGCTGAAGAGGGTGATGTGCTGGCACAGGTTGCCCAGAGAAGCTGCGGCTGCCCCATCCCTGGAAATGTTCAAGGTCAGGTTGGATGGGGGCTTGGAACAACCTGATCTAGTGGAACGTGTCCTTCTTTTCCCGTAACATCCCATGTGTTTTCCATGGTTTTGAGGACTGGAGTAGGAGAACATGGGCTTTTTCTTGGAGGAGTAGTAGGTAAATGTTCCTGGGTCACTCTTGTCTCTCTGTTCATCTCGACCTTTGCTGTTTTTAACATCTCTTGGAGCTCTGATCACGTGAGTGTGAAAGAAATAAATTACCCTGAAGATTTATTTTATGGTTTTTTCCTCCCAGCATCTCCCAGGGTAGCAAAAGGAACTTGGAATTACTGTCTCTGGCCTCTCTGTTGCTGTACTATGTCCCTCTCAATCCAGCTGGAATACTTGATCCTCAGTGTATCCTAAAGACGTGAAGAGTGAGATAATATGGCTTAACAGAAACTGGAACAAGAGTGAGAAATTCTAGGGGCATGTGTGTGTTGGAAAGATTTATTTTTGACTTCAAAGGAATTTAGACACTCTCCAGAGTAGCCAGCTAGGTTCTGAAATCTTGGAGAGAAAGCGAAGGGAATCACTGGGGTAGCAGTTTGCACAATGTATAGCTTGTAGAAGAGGTTTAATATCATAAGTAAAAGAGCATTTGGTGCTAAATTTTGATTGTTTGATAGTAAATATGTGCAATAATTGGCATTTGCGCTAGTAAAGTAAGATTTTGCCCACAGTCTCTTCCTGAATCTAAACTTACTAAACCCCCAAATACTTGAACACTTTTGTTTTGAAATAGTTTACATATCTATTTTTGCAGTGGAAGTTGTCTGTGTGCCATCAATTTTGCAAATTCCTATCTTCACATCTGCTTTATCTCCCTTGGAAATGACCCTGTTTATTTAAAAAATCCACATGCATGTGCCTGCACTTGTCATGGCAGAAGAACACTTCATTAGTCACAGAGGAGCTGCCTCTTGTCTTCTCCACCGTGGCTCAGAAAGCTGGTGCTTCCACGGGTATTTCTGCTGTTGTTTGGTCAGAATAGCAGCATTTATTGTCAGAATCCTCTGGGAGTGGAAGGTGCCAGCCTCAAGAAAACACTACAAGTGGTTTAGATTGTAAATGGAGAGAAGGCAGCTAGCTGAACATTTAGAAATAGTGGCTTAAAACACTTTCTACCTGTTGTTGTATAGAAAATCATCTCAGTTTCTCAGTTAGCTTCCTACCTTCATAACACACTCTGAGCAGGTGTCAGTGTGTGATGCCTTTAGCTTGTGCTCCCACTCTGAACTAGGTTTGTGTAGATGTGTGTCCTGTGTTTGAGCTGGGATCTGGTGTAGGGTCACATCCATGCAACGCCGAGTGGCGATGCTGGCTTTGCTTCTCCTAGAGCGTTAACCTTGCTTGTTTTAAATGAAAGGGCTGCGTGGGCCCAGTACGATGAACCTTTAATCTTTGACTCCAGATTCCAAGTAAAATGTCACTTCTTTTTTGTTTGCTGGAAATTATTTGGAGTATTTTTGTTTATTGACATTCCATGGCCTTCAAGCCCAGGGCAGCATATGGTCGTGTGAAGTACAGCTGTTTGCAAGTGGAAGATGCTCAGGAATCTGCTTGCCAAACCAGCGAAATCCTGGAAGACAGTCCTACCATCAAGAATTAAAAAAATGCCGAGACGTGCTTAGATCTGCCATTTGTGACAGATTATTCCTCACTTGCTTATTGCCATCCGTTTTTCCAAGGATATGCAGACGTGAGGAAACATGTCTGTGCATGTTCACAGCTACTTTCTTTTGGCATATCTTTTGGAAATACAGGCTGGAGTATCTCAGACTAGAGATAACTGCACAGGCTTTAAACTTGGTTTAAGAAAAGCTTTAAAAATCTGCAGGAATTGGGGCATATGGGATCCAAGGAGTTTCAGGGCATTTTGATTTGTTTCAAAGCCCTTTTTATTACCATTGTTTCATCAGGACTGAACTATTAGGGCTTATTTCTTGTTCCTCTGTTGGTTCTAATGTACTACTTCAGCATGATTTCCCCCAAGCTGGCAGGAGAGTTCCTAAATGGAGAAACATCCTTCTAGGAGCCGATGGTGTTTTATCCCAGTGTATTGGAATAGCATTTTGGAGACAAATGCTTGAACCGCTGCAGAGCCTCTGGTTGTAGCACATTGGAAACTCTTGCTGAGATTGGGGTTGGGATTGGGATTGGGATTGGGATTGGGATTAGGATTGGGACTGTCCCCTCAGGCCTGGAGGTGTCTTCCAGTCCAGGCTGGGGGCTGCGGTCGAGGGGACGTCGGGGCGTCCAGGACCTTCTGGGAGGGGAAAGCAGAACAAACGGTGGGGAGATGGAAGCGGCTCTGGCCGCGTGCCGCTCTGGGCAGATGGCAGCAGTGTCTTAGGCTGATTTAACTCTCTGATATTCCTGCTCCCCTGCCCTACTGCGCTCTTCCCACTGTAATTCCCTCCTTGCTGTGAACTCCCATGACCTGCCATGCCTGCTCTTACCGCTGGCGTTTCTCTCTACTTGGCAGGACTGATGAACTGGGCGTGATGGGTTGCAGCTGGGTTTCATCCCTGTCACCTCTCTGCTGTGCAGCACTTCCCACAGGCTGATATAGACTCTTCAGCCGTAGTAATCCATAGTAAAGAGGATTTCTCAAAGTTTAGGAGGTCCAGAAACTTGGGAAAATGCATTCCTTTTTTCAGGACTTGGGTCTTGTTGAGTAAAACACAGAAGGGAGGAGCATTGATTGAGAAGGGAGGCGATGGGGACTGAAGTCAAGTGTCAATGTAGTGTAAAATAATATAGTCTAGAAATTCTTTTATATGTCTGGTTTGCTTCTCCCTGAAATTATCATGCAAAGCAGATGAGTACTTCACCCTTACTTCATGGAGCATAGTCAAAGTTGATGCAGATGGTTGCTCAAGCTCCATTTATTTATTCTTGTTTGTTTTAATAAATTCTTTTAACAGGGCCAGATTTGGTCTAACGATAGGTTTGTCTCATTTCCAGGCCCTGTGTCACCTCCTCTCTCTCCTGCCTACCTTCAGACACAGACTTTGGGCCTTAAAAATTATGCTTTGGCCCCTTAAGATGAGCCTTTAGACCTCAGAAGGGATGTTTGGAACTCCTGAGGGTTTGTACTCTAAAAATGAGGGTTTTAATCCTGGAGTCAAAATTTTGAACTCCAGAAATGAGGCTTTGTGACCTAAAAATGAGGTTCTTAGGTCTAAAATTGTCATTTAGACACTATGTGTGAGGGGTTGGACACTCAAGATGTGTCTTGGGCTCTAAAAGCAGTGGGATGAGGGTTTGGGCACTCGAGATGTGTCTTGGACCGTAAGGACTGATTGGATCATAAAAATGGAGCTCTGGACATGAGGCTTTGGGCACTATAAATGCAGCTTTGAGGTACATGTGTTCAAAAAGGTGGAGGTAGTTTAGCTCTTTTTGGCTCATAGGAAGTGTTTGTAGGCACTTCTTGGTAACTGAAATTAAAGTTGTGCTATTTGTCTCTGTCCTCTGTTGAGGAGCAGGTGGCAGCAGGTTGTCAGATAATTGAAAGCAAGGATGAAAGGAGACTCAATCCCATGTGTTGTGACAGTTCTGCAGAATTCCTCACCCTCCAGCTGAGGAGAGATGCAGTGAGTTCAGGCTGGCATCTGAGTGACCTGTGATGTCATCCAAGGTGCCTTCCAGAAAAGGAGGACTTCCCTGCAGGAATCTGTGTGTTCCTGGGGCCTCTCTGGAACAATCAACAGGAATAGCCCAGAACACCTGAGCTGTGAACTTAAAAACTACCCCAGCGTGGGCAAAATGTGCATGTGGTACGTAGCCACGAGTGGAAAATACGATGCTAAGAAGCCTAACGCTGTCATTAGTCTCTTTCTCCTGTCTTTAGATTGGAGACAATATTTGAAGGTTAATTAAGAAACTTGACAGTCTGGTGTGGGTGAGGTGAGGTGAGGAGAGCATCCCCTAGGAAGGGGTTTAGGAACAGGCAGCTGGAAAGAGTCTGCCTGGAGACTTTTCATAGAAAGTCCCCACTTTGATTGCCACAACTTCAGACTTTTAATTATAGTTTATTTCTGATGTTGAAAACTCATTCTGTACAGCAAAGCACGGGTTTATGTGTAATCCCTCCTTTTTAAGCAATATATTTAAGGGCTGGAACTGCTGTTATAGGTCAGTACTTGGATAAAAATGGTCTGGAAGAAAGGGCAGGTGGTTGGGTGCTGCTCTGGATATGCCTTTTGTAGCTGTTACTTAATCACACCTTGTAGTCCTGGTGATGCATTTTTACAAAACACTGCTTTTAGGGCACTTGGACAAAGAATTTCCTTTCTGGATTTTTCCTCTTTGTTCCCAAAACAGCAGACGCTCCTTGAATTTTTCGATTCCTGGAGGCTCACAGCTTACAGTTTATAAAATAGCACAAGCTTATTAAAATGGCTAAGTACAGCCCTTTTTTATAGTTTTAGGAATAAATCCCAGATTGTATAACTTGTGTAGACTCTTGTAACACACAGAGTGCGTGAACTGGGCTCTCACTCCTCATTCATGTCGTGCCTCCACATGTCACCTGTGGGAAAGTGTGTGTCCCAGGAAAAGAAAGTAAACAGATACCGAAATAGTCAATGCTCTTAAAATTCAATCCTTGTAGCCTCTCTCAAAGTTCTCATTGATGGTGGAGTTGGTGCTGAATTTGTAACTGCAGTTGGTAGGGTGGAGGTACAGAAGCCATATTCAGCAATGGCTTTTTTGATGTTTCATGTTTATTCAGTGTTGTACGTACTTGCATCTGGAATCTGGCCTGCGAGGCACACGGTCTGAGGTTTGCAAAGGGGCAAGAGGCAGGACTGGAGAGAAAATACTGTGCAGGGTCATTGAGAAAAAGAGTTTGTCTGCTCTTTCTCCTTCTTAGTTTTTCCAGAGGGTCACACTGCAGCTCTAAACGTTATGTTCCCATCCAGGCTCTGAAAGAGTCAAGAAAAGAAGAGTCAGTTGGTTCCATCTCTGGCCCCTGTGTTTCATCAGGAGCTTCTTGAAATGATGGATAAAGTGCAGCACTGTTGTTCCCATTAAAAAAATCTTTGCTTTCATTTCTATTTTAAATAGATACTTAGTTTTCATCAAGTGCTTCTGCTACTTGGCTGAGAACTTTAATAAATTACAACCATGTGACAATAAATCAGCTTCCCTACCTCATAAAAATCCCTTTGTTGTTTGACTTTCTTGGTTTATACCTAACCAAAGGTGTAAAACCACTTTTCCTTTGAGAGACTTTACCATACTTTTTTTTCCTTTATGCAAGGATGTAGAACCAATTTAAAACAATGAGTTTGTTGGAAATATTACTAGCTTTGATGCTTCCTAGCTTTTGATCCACAAAGTATTTCCATTCAGAGGAAGCTGCATCAGTTTTCTGTCCTTCTCTGACTTCTCTCCGAGGAGATGACTCTTGCTCACACGTAGTTTGGACTGAGTTTTCTGTTACCTTGGAAGAGCGATGATGCTGCTGTGTCATTCATGACTGTTGTTTACAGGCAGCAGAGAAATCAGTTTTGTGTGCCACAGCAGAAGCGGTGCTGCTGATGTCCGGATCGTGAGACCCTCGTATTCTGGCATTATTTTATTCCTTTCATGCTTTTGGAGTATTCGGCACTTGAAGGTCTCATTTCCCCTTCTCTGAAGGCTATCAGATGTCCTCACTTTTTGTTTTCCTTTCCACTTTTTAGAGGAACCTATGACTGGTATCATCCCATGACTTCTGGAGCTGGGAAAACACCACATTTACTGCAGAACTGGCAACTTTCACCGTCTCCTGTACCATTTCTCCATGAAACAGTTCCTAGCAAAGACCTGCTGTAACTGACACAAAGGCAAAACTTGTGCTCAGTGAATGTTTCTACAGAGACGCTGGGATCAGGGAGGTGCTTGACTGCTCTGATCGTGTTCCATGCATACTTTTCGCTCTCGAATAACTGATACTTTAAACCCACAGTTCCTTCTTTAAGGACAAAGCATTTGGCCAGCCAGCTCTATGCGGCAGTTTGCTGTTAAAATGAATCCTGGTAGGTTTTCCAAGAACAAAAAACAGGGACATATTTTTCCACATAAAATCAAAGTTTGTTTTTTCTCTCTGCTTTCGTATAACTCTTGAGGGCTTCCATTGAGTTTTCTTAGACTTTCTGGAAGGGGGAAAAAGAAAACCCAGCATTTGGATCAAAACCAAGCATGAGAAATTTCAGTATAAAGGAATTTTCTTATGGATGTTTATAGAGGAGGCTAAAAAGCTTAATTCCAGTCCAGTGCAGTGACCTAGTAAATGCTGACATTTTCCTTTCTTCTGTGGAAATTCAACAAGATTTTGGTTAATTTGATGGCTCCTCCATATGCCTTTTGCTCCTTAAAGTGGTATCAGTTAGTATGTTGAGCGACTTCAATTCCTCTGGGCAGATGATTTCCAGTATTTTAGTTGGAGCTTGCCTAAGTGGCTTCTAAGTTGTGCCCATAGTTTGCAAAAGGACATTAAACGTTCCTATGTTTTCACGGATCGTCTGAATCTTCTGAGCAAATAAGACTTCTCTTGGTAGCTGCAGAAGATTTTTGTTTTGATTTAAAAATCTGGTATTAATGATTAGTCACAAACTGGTGCTGTGTTAATAATTCAGGTGGCTGTGAGTCTCGAGTGGTGCGTCCTGTTTGAATCTTTCATTTGATTCAAAAATGGGTTTAATGTTACTGAATAAATGCGATCTCACTTTTGGCATGCACTTAGTAAGAAAAATCTCAACACTCTGTGCTGCCTGTGTTCAACACCCTTCAAGAATGGAGACTAAAATGATATAGGAGCTCCTGCTTTAGTTCTGAGATGCATGGCCAGGATAAAGCACGGGCTAGAACATGGATTTTATATCACACTGATCTTCCAGAGAGGGGAAAATGAGCTGTGGAATTTGTGCTTGCTCCTCTGGGAATCACTCCAAGGGTGCTGGAGCTGGAGGGCTAGTGAATGGGGATGTTTTACCCCAAAACCATGGTGTTTTCCCAACGCCCAGACACCTCCATGGAGACTGGAGGCCCATCCATGGAGGAGGAGGAATTCCATCTGCAATCCTCCTCTGCAGACACCCGGCAACTGGATCAATAACATCTGTTTCTCCAAAATGTGTGCAGTGCTGCAATATTACTTTTTTCCAGCATTCCTCTAATGTGTAGTATTTTTTTATATGCCAAGTATGTCGAGGCCATAAATACTTTAACATGCAGAAGATGTGAAGGCAGGGAAGTATGTCCGTTTGGATGCCTTTCCCCTTCCCTGCCAGACGGACCTGTCGGGGTGTGTGAGCAGCACAGTGGGACTTGGGGCAAGGGCCTGGAGTGACAGGACAAGGGGGATTGCCTTCAACTGACAGAGGGCAGGTTAGATGGGATATTGGGAAGGAATTCTTCCCTATGAGGGTGGTGAGGCACTGGCATGAGCTGAAGAGTGGCATCATGGGCAAACTCAACAACTGCAGAAGCTTGGAGAGGATTTTTGGAAAGAGACCCGGAGAACTGGTTGATTCTTGCCAAAATATGGAACCAATGTGGCATGGGATATGATATCCATCCAAGGAACCGAAGGTATAACCCTGGAGCTACATAAACTTAGTATCAGTGTCCACCCGTTGCAGCTCAGTTTTGGGGGAGGCCAGCGAAGGGAAATATGCTGCAGGCAAAGCATCCTTCTTTGCTTTTATTTTTCTTCCAATAAATCAACCAGTATTCAGTGCAACTCCAAAACCTTTTGCCTTTGGATTGGGGAGCGGAGCAGCAGGTAGGTGTGACGCAGGTTTTGCACAGTCACCGAACTGAACCCACCTTAAGCCAACAGCGGGGGTGAAAGGTAGCAGTGTTTTGGGGCTGAATCGGTGTTTTCAGACGAGGCAGCACCTCTTTTATAAAAGCATGTTTCTATCGACTCCTTAAGAAGTTTAGACTGGAGGGCTGTCTCCAGAACCTGCCCCCTCCCCGTTCCAGGTCCCAGGTGTTTGTCTTGGCAGGAGGCAGTGTCTGCTCGGCCGGGGCTGGGATATTAAATTGAGGGAACACAGAGCTCTTGATGCTTTTCAATAGAGCTTCTATTTAGGTAGGGGCAGGATAGAGCTGTCAGCCACCTGTGATTGTCCAGCGGGGAAAAAGAGGGATAAGGAGTGGGGGAGAGCCCTGGAAATGATTTCCAATTCCATCAATAGAATGGTGAGAAGAAAGTGTTTTCTGGGAGGCAGAGCCTTGTGTTGGTTTGACTGCTGAATCCCTTGCTGCAGTCCAGGCATTGGTGGATGAAGGAATGAAGGATGATACTGGCTGAAACATTGTTGGATGGCACAAGGAACCTCCTGAACTGAACTTCCCACGTGTGGAGAGCCTTGTAAGAGATTTCACTACAAGCTGAATGATCAGTGTGTGGCCCAAAGTGAGAGTTGATCCAGGTGTCCCAATTCTAACCTTGGGGTAGTTCTCATTTTCTATATATATTCCAGATATGTATTTCTGCATTAATTTTTAAGGTATGAGGGGTGGTTGATTAATTTAGTTTCCATAGAATGGAAATTTAGTTTCAATGGCCTTAAGCTGAAGGACGGAAGTTTTAGGTTAGGTATTAGGAAGAAATCCTTCCCTGCGAGGGTGGGGAGGCCCTGGCACAGGTTGCCCAGAGAAGCTGTGGCTGCCCCTGGATCCCTGGAAGTGTCCAAGGCCAGGCTGGACAGGGCTTGGAGCAACCTTGTCTGGGGGAAGGTGTCCCTGCCCATGGGGGCAGGGAACAAGTTGGTCTTTAAAGTCCCTGCTAACCCAAACCAGTCCATGATTCCATGATTCTGTGTGGGACAAAAGGGGAGTCCATTTTGGATGCTCGTAGGAAATGCAGGTGGAAGTTGAAACTAGACCATGGCAGTCCCTCTTCTTTGGATAGACCAAACCTCTGTTGGTCTTCATGAGAGTGAAGGATACTTGGCTTCTCTTGGTCAAATAAAAGCTTCTTCTGCCCCACCACATGTTTCAAAGAATGGAAGGGGGAAGAGAAAACATTTAGAGAAATCTCCAGGCTCTGAAATTCTTGATGTACAAACCCTGTCACTGTGTTTTCCTATGTCGGTGCAGGTGTGGGACTTGATCTTGTTCTTTGAAGCAAGCAGGTTCATCCTCCTGAGCGGGTTCATCCTCTTGAGCTCAGTCTCTTCCATAAAATAGGACACAGGTAGTTCTCCCTTTTCCCACTGAATCCTTCAGTGTCCTTGAATTGGAAAGTAACTGCCTGGCTCTTTCACACATGCGTGCTTCACTCTGGTGAGAGCTGAGATCTTCTCATGCTTCTCTTCTAGGTAGAGTCCAACAGCACAGTGCAGCTTTGTTATTTCGTATTTGCACCTCTGTGTGACTGAAGGGTCACAAGTTGGAACCTCCTTCTAGAGGGGAAGGGGATTTTGGCGTCCTTAGATCCCTGTGTTTATTCCTGATTTTTTACTTACTAAGGATTACCACTTCATGTAGCCTCCTGCTGCTGAGCGAGCTCCAACCTGCCTGTTAATCTTCTTCCATATACTGACAGCCTGCCCTGTTTGGAGATGAATGTACAGCCTTGAATGTGATGTTAAGTTTCAGTTTTTTAAGCTTATAATCTCCCCTATTTCAACTTTTCCCATTGAAGACCCAGCACGTGGTGTTTCCAAATTACTGTGTATGCCAGAGGGATGTGCAGATCCTCAGACGGGTGAAAGATGTCTGTAATACAAATGAAGATTCTCATGTAGAGAGAAGCAGGGAAGCTCCGTGCATCTTGAATCCCCATATTGTGTTGCTGATTTGCTTAAAGCAGCTTTACAGATCTGTTCTCTCACTGTTCGGAGCTGGCTTAGGAGAAATAGCTGCTAATTAACGCCTTGGTTCCCCAGGGTGTCACATCAGTGTTTGAAAAACTATTTCTTTGTAGTACAAAGGCACTAAGGACAGTTTAAAAGCGTAACTTATAGCATTATCTTCTCTGTGGGAGATTATGTGTCTTACAAAAACACAAAATGTTCAAAATACAGATGCCAGCAGAGTTTGGGATGGAGATTGGGAGCAGAAGGTGACAGCATCCTCTGACCTCCTGGCGTTGACCATGGGATGGTAGGATGGCTTTACCAGCCCAAAGCCTTTCCTACTCTCTGGTGATCAGTTTCAGAAGCGCTTGATAATGGCCATCAGTGTGACTGCTGAACAAACTTCCTGACGTTTACAGGGTGGCCTTTCCAAAGCTCACCTGGGAATTAAGTGCCTCGCCCTTACTGCAAACTGCTAGAAATGGGGCATTTGACTTCCTAAAATACTTTTGGAAATCCCACCCATAATGTTTAATACTGAAGGTAAATGTGGCCATTAATGGACACTCCACAGCTCTCTGTTGTGCTCCCTGAATGAAGGGCTCTTTCCTCTTTCCCTACAAACACCCCATGCATATTTATAGGGAATCATGTTCCCCCTTAAATGCTGTTGATTTTGGCTCAGGAAGTGATTCCTTAGTTTAACCTGCTCTTGTAGGTTATTTTCTCAAGGCTTTATATTGTTTCTAATTCCCTTATTCTTCTCTGTGTCTTTTAAATTTTGAAAAAAAATTAAAATGTATTTTCCAGATTTTGCTTTATCCATGGATTGTCCAGTAAAGGATATAAGGTTTGGTGTCCTCTGGGAATCCCTCCTAGGTGGGCTGCCTGGGCCAGACTGGGTTTGGCCTTGCTCCCAGTTACCTTTTATTATGAACTCCAGCAGCGCTTCCTCTTGCGTCTCTCTAACTCCATAGAATTCCCTCTGGTCACTCTGCACCATTTCTTCTGGATCGAGGGGGATGGGAAGAACTTCAGGGATGAAAGGAATTAGTGCTCAGAAGTCATTTAGACAGATACAGGTACTGGGGAGCAAGAGAGGTGCAGATGGCGTGCTGACAGGGCCTTGGGCAGGTTTTTACTGGATTCTCCCCTGGGAGAAGCGAGTCTGTAGGAAAGCCAAGGAGTTAATCCACTTCCCTGAGCCTCAGGGCTGAGATGGTACTGGGAATAAGCAGGTTTATTCCAGCCACTGTGCCCCAAAGTCTGCTTTTGGATTTTGGTGGTCCTGTTGTCTGCCCATTTTCACAGAGTCCTGAGGACAGCTCTAGAGCACTCTGCAGTAGCACAGATTCCAACCTGCCTTCTTCAGTGGATGGAAATTTTGAATGTCATTAATTTAGAAGAAAAAAGTAGTAAAATTAATAGCATTCCAAGACTGGAGACTGCTTTCCTGGATTGCTCCATCAATGTGCTTTTGTGGAAAAAAAAAAAATTTCCACTACATACTTTTTTCTTGAAAATCCACCACAGCGTTTTCTCCAAGGGAGCCTTGAAAAATACGTGCTCCAAGCACCTCCCTGCACATCTCTCCGGCTGGGGGAAGGAAGCACTGGGTTGGCACTACAGCTTACAGGGAGGATTCACTTGAAAATGCAAAACCTGCTTCTGCCTCTTTGTCTCCATTCATTCAGAAAATTTCAGGCTCTTTTTATTGGTGACATTTTGGGGGGTGAGAAAAGAAATGTATGGGTTACAGTAGTAGTCCGAGCGTTTCATGCTTCATGCCTCTAGGTATTTGTTTTTAGAGCCTCAGGCTGGGTCTTTAGGTTCTAAAATGACATATGGACATGTTTTCTCTCTCCCTTACCAGGCTGGAATGATAAGAACTGATGAGGATGAATACTTCATTGAGCCTTTGGAAAGAGGAAAGCAGATGGAAGAGGAGAAGGGAAGAATCCACATGGTGTACAGGCGGTCGGCGGTAGCGCAGCATCCCTCCGACATGCTCCCTGATGTCCACACAGAAGGTACAGTACCCCCTGGGGTTGCTTGCAGATCTATTCCAGGTGACTCCAGCCTATGAAAGCTTTCGAAAGAGGCTTTCCAAGTCCTGCTTAAAGTTTGGGTCCTGTTTCTTTGAGAAACAGCAAAATTGTGCCAATTTACTGTTTTCCTCCTTCTACTGGCTGCAATGAAAGCGGTCTGAAGGCAGTTGTGTTGATCGGAAATATTTCGTCACATCCAAGGATTCCCCTCTGCCTTCAAGATAATGTGGTTGGTCCATCTGAGAATAATTACCGTGTCTGAGAATAATTATCATCGTGTAGTTTAATCCATTTGGTTGTATGTCTTTTTAATAATTCACAAATCCTCACAAGCCAAGGCGTTGCCTAGTGAAGGTTAAGGGTTTTGAGGCTCTGGGCTCAGGATGAAAGAGCAGCTCTGCTCCTATCAGTGCTCTGCCTTTATTTCAGTATCTTTCAGCTTCTCAAATTCCTGTGTTTACGTTGTGTTCACATGTTGTTGGAACTGGAAAGGGTTTGGGATATAAAAGAAGTACATACAATGCACACAGGTAGAGGTGCTTGGCTTTCAGTACCCTAACAAGGCCGTTCCAGTTTAGCTCGTGCATCTGGGGGGGTTTAGCCTGGAGAAGAGGAGGTTCAGGGGAGACCTTCTCTGAAAGGAGGTCAAAACTCTCTGAATGGAGATTGTAGCCAGGTGGGATTCAGTCTCTTCTCCCAGGTAAAAAGTGACAGGTCGAGAGGACGTGGCCTCAACTTGCACCAGGGGAGGTTTAGATTGGATATTAGGAAAAATTTCTTCATGGAAAGGCTTGTCGAGCCCTGACACAGGCTGCTCAGGGCTGTGGAGGAGTCACCATCCCTGGAGAGATTTAAAAGTCATGTAGATGTGGCACTTGGGGACATGGGTTAGTGGCGGCCTTAGCAGTGCTGGGGGAATAGCTGAACTCGATCTTGGAGGCCTTTTCCAACCTAAACGATTCCTTGACTGAGGTTAAAGCGAGGTGCCCAAGCCCGTGGAGCCTGAGGAAATGTGTGCAGCGGTTGAGTTGTCTATGAGCTGCGTATCGATGCCATGGAAATATTCCTCTTTCTTCTCTGCCCTTGCTCCCCCACCACTGCACTTGGGCTCGAGGCAGCAGTGCACAGTACCGTCTGCTCGCGGTTTGGGAGTTCAGCCAGCACACACAAGAATCCAAATTTTCAGTAACAGATGACAGATGACTCAACAAAACAGCCGTTAAGATAAAGAAGTACTTAAAAATGGTTGTTGTCAGTGAAGTCGTTACAAAACTGGGAAACTCTGTGTGACAGCCTTTCTCGGCAGTGACACAGGACACGCTGTGTCATGTTCTCCCTACGAGGAGTCAGTTTTCTAGGAGGAAGGCTTCCAGCTCTAGCTATGTGGAAGGAGCTTGCAGTCTGACAGGACATCTGGTATTCCTGCAGGATTTTATAGCGTTTGGGAATTGGTTGGGCATTGCTCAAACAATTGGGCAGAATGAGCGTAGGAGTTGTAAGTCGAAAAGCTGCCATCCTGAGAGCAAGGTTTTAGCAATGATCACAGTGCAGTGCAGTGTTAATTGGTTTGTATCCTGTGTTCTCATGGAAGTCAGCACACTTACCCACTTCTCTTTCCTTGCTTTCTTTATGCCTGTCTCTATGATGAAGCTTCACAGAGCTGTCTGAAGTGGGAACCAGAAATCTGGGGTTCTGGGGAAGATATTGGGACGGCTCAAGCTGCTGGATAGCATGGGTTCAGCCTTCGCACCCCAAAGCAGCACCCTGTGCTGATTCCTGTCTGTGGTATCCATGGCTCTGGATAGCCTCTTTAGGGAATGACAGTGGCAATGTGCATGTATTGTTTTCATAATTTGCTTTGTGTAGAGACTGGTTTCTTTAGAAGCCTTATATGAGACACTCAAGAAGTCACATTGGAAATCCTGCCCCATTCCTGTGGGTAATTTTTCTTCGTGTACGTGCACACCCAGTTTAGGCCCCTTGAAGGCTTCCTTCAGTAATTAGTGCCTCTTTATACCTTTGTCTTTTCAGTTATCTGGTGTGAGTAGGATCTCTTGCATATAAATGGACCTGAATATGTGGGGTCTGTTTTGATACCAGGGAGTTGTAGATAGTCTTATATCTTTTATGCTTAGAAAATGCCTCTGCTCTCACTCAGTGATATCAGGGAAATGTAGATGATTTTCTGTACTTTGACAGGCTGTTGGCAGGATTGACTATTTGTATGACATGGGTAATCTGTCTGCTGATTCAAAAGATCTTGTTTGACTGTATTCCTTGGAATCTGATCTTTCTCCTGCTAGGTGAGGCAGTGCAGGGAAGCAGTAGGTCTTGACCACCAAATGTTAAAATCATTTTATTAACCCAAAATCTTACTTGGTCCTTGTGATGTCTGTCAGACAGGATGTTTGCTGGTTTGAAGTGCTGAGCTCAGGTTGGTTCTCCTGGACAGAGGAAGCTCTTCCTCTTCTGTGGAGTGGAAGCCAAGGCCTCCCGTGGGAAATCCCAGCTATTGAGTAAACACTTAAGTATAGTGGGATGTGACACTGCTGGACATTTTATTTTTAAGCATCTGGGATGAGCATCTGGTTAGGTCTGGGAATGATATCACAGAGCAGGACAGTGTCTGGAGTTCTCCATGGGTGTAAATACACATGACAGTCTCCTGACAGCTTTTCCATGTCGGATTGCCCTGGGATGACATTTGTAAGCTTGACTTCCACAGTCATTTAAGTCTTGATCCTAAAGACACTGAACATCTGTGCTTCTCATTTGGGTTGAGTACTACAGGTAGTCAGTGTTCATGTTGTGAGTGTTACTCCCAAGCAATGTCTCTTAAATAAAAAAATACTTATCCTTAAGGGCGAAAAGAAACAAAGTCTCCATGTGGGGGGGAAGGGTCTGAGAGACAGAGAGCGAATGAACTGTGCAGACAGAGCTAAACAAAATAGAACAGTGTATGAGGCTGTCATGTTAAAACATGATTTAAATAAATCCTTACGATTTTCTCACCAAAGTAGCTTTTTACTCCAGAATGGAAGGAAATGCTCTCAGGACAGGCCTGAGTTTGGGAGGTCTTGGGAATACAGCAATGCTATTGCTCTGTCTGGGTGGGATGAAAAGAAGCTGCTCCTTGTTAATAAGCTGAGAAACATCACTGAGATGTGTGATCATTAACCTTATTCCTTGAAAGCGTTCAAGATGTGACAGAAACAGGCAAAGAACCTGTAGAATTTACAGTCAAATTTGCACCTAGGAGGCCGCCTGTGCAAGTTCTACTGAATTTGGCTCAGGAGTGTGGTAAAATAAAACCCAAGCTGTGTTTCAGAAACATAAAAGCCTGATCCAAGTCCGCCACAGTCAGTGGGAACGCTCAAGCTGACATCAGTGGGATGATGATGCAGGGTTTGGATCATATGCTGCTCAAGCTGATAACTGAGTATTCAATGTATCTTTTCTCCTGTTTGTTCATTTATCAATTTTTCTGTGCACTTTTATGTGGTAGAACGATGACAGCCAACCCTGAGCTTGGCGGTTGCACAGCATGGTAATGTACTCGGAGCTTTCCTATTTCATCCTCCTCTTCACACCATAGTATTTTTTAAATGACAACCTATTCACCCAGCAAGCACTTGAGATGAAAGTATTTTTGCAATTACTTCCTAACAGTGGGAAACAAGGAGTAGGAGCCTTTATCTCCCAGCTTCCTTTCAGAATTTTCATTTTCCCCAAAGAACCAAAGTGCTTGTGTGTCGGATGGGGTTGCCATGGCACTGGTGTCGAGTGTCTTTGTCCCAGGTGGGAAACATGTAGGAGGAAGAAATGATTTGGGAATTGCTCCTGGTTGCCTGGGAATGAAACCCTGGAATAGAAGGTAGAAGAATGGGAAGACTATTGCCTGCTTGGGAGACCTCCCTCTGCACTTCCCCAGGAACATTAGTGGTTCTCAGGGACGTCCTCGTGCCGGAGGGTGCCTGAACTCTTTCTCAGCAGAATTTCTCATGACCTGTGTTCTGGTGGAGGATATTTTTGATGCTGCACAGCCCACCACACAAGTTTGTGCATCAGAACAATGGGAAAGATGGAAATTATTTCTGTGTAGACTCAGAACAACACGTTGTGTAACATCCTCTGTTCAGTATGGGCATTTTTGTATCATCACAGAATCCCAGCATGGTCTGGGTTGAAAGGGACCTTAAGGATCATCTTGCTCCACCCCCTGCCATGGACAGGGACACCTTCCGCTATCCCAGTTTGCTTCAAGCCCCATCCAACCTGGCCTTGGACACTTCCAGGGATGGGACAGCTTCTTTGGGAAGCCTGCGCCAGGGCCTCAGCACCTTCACAGGGAAGAATTTCTTCCTGATATCTGGTCAAAAGTCTCTCTCCATCTCTCTTGTAGTCCCCCAAGAAAGGGCCACCAATAACTTGTATTGATGGCAATAAGCTGGGTTGTCTAAGGACATCCCTTTCTTTATCCAGAGCGTCTGGAGCTTTTGCTTTTAATTTAGCCTTCTTCTCTTGAATTGAAACTTAAGTGGATTCTCTGAAGTTCTTCATCGAATATAGTTTGTGGGATTGGTTTTTTTGGGTTTTTTTCAGGTAACAGTTTGCTTAATCAAGGAGAAGGTAATCAAAATGACCAGGAAGAGCACAGCATGGTATAAAAGAAAAGGAATGCTTGTGATGGATGTGTAGGAAGCAAAAGGAAACACAGACTTTATAGTGAGGAAAACTTTATGGGTTTTTTTGAGAAAGAAAAGCTTGAGCAGGAGTGGATCGGAGGGTGCTCTGAAGTGACTGATGTGCTCTGTCTGTGTCGGGGAGGTGGTGCCTGACAATGAGAGCGGGAACATCCATCTGCTTAAGTCGTCTTCTGTTCTTGGCAATAACAAAGGAAAATGATTTTTAAATAAAACCAAGTATAAAGGCTTCGTTCCAGCTTCAGGCACCCAGTGCCAGAGTAGTAAAACACACAGAAAAATCTGTATGAAGGGAAAATTGAAAAAATGGAGACAGGTCAGTACATTCAGCATGCAGCCATTCCAAGGCTCATACTGTTTTCCAATAAAAACTCCCTGTGCCCCCAAATTGCATAGGAAGGAGAAAACTTTCAACAAACAGTGGTGATAACAGACAGGAGAGGTTTTTAAATAAAGTGTAAGCAGCTGGTACTACGTGAAGGAGCCTGTTTGGTTTATAGATTACATTCTCAGAGTAATCTGGGAGAGACATGCCAAGGTGAGGATCACCCTTGGGTGGTCCATGTAGGACTGAGGTCCCTGGCTTGGATGTGAAGTGGCTCATTTCTGCTGCTGAGTTTGATCAGAAAGGTGCACATGAGATGGTTAGAAGTGCTCCTTATGGATCAGGACATACGTACCAGGATGGCACTGTCTGAGAATATGGGAATGGGAAGCAGAAGAGCTGCCTTACCAGGGGGAGTTTATGTGAATTAGAGGTCAGGAACAAGAGGAAATGAATCCTCCCACAGCTTGCGGGGGCTGAGGCTTGTTCATGTGTTTCACATGCTCATCCTACAAATTTAGGACCGAAATGAGAGCACTGAGAGACTCTTTCACTGAGAGCAAAGAGCCTTGTTTAATCAGCCTGTATTCTACAGCAGGCTTTTGATGGGAAAGTGAACTAAAACGTAGCAGTTTGTGTCATAACATAAAAGAGTAATTTCCATACTGTAAGACCCTCGCTGGACCTTCTTCTCCTGAATTTTCTGCAGGTTTAGCATTTTTCTCCACTGTGAGACACCTTGTTTTTAGTGGGTTTGATGCTCAGAAAATTTTAGGAAGATTCTAGAAACAGTATAAGAGTCCAAACTGAGGGCAATTTAATTCGGTTATCTTTGAAAATACCTGGATGAGATGTTGGCATCTCTGGTTTATGACAGAGAAGGAAAACGGATCTGGTGTGTTTTGGATGAGCAGTTTGGATTCCATGCTCCTGCTTTTGGTGGGGTCCGTGTGGGGTTACTGTGGACTAACTCTTGCTGTACCCCATGTATTACACCAAGATGTTCCAGAGCTCAGTGCACCCTTCCCTTTATCCCTCCAAAACATGGTGTAGATGATAAGTAATCTGGTTTGTCTTATGTGGGATGACACAGAATTGGGCAGCTGGAGCTGACAGGAATGCGGATGGGAATTACTAACGTGAGAACATCAGCCTCATACTTCACGTTGCTCCCAGTGGACTGAGTTTCTTCAGATCCATTTCTGAGTTACACAAGTGCATAAATCTTTCCAAAATGCAGTAGTAAAATACTGCAGAGTAACAGCATGACCCAGCTGTTGTTTGCTAAGAAAACAGGGTTGTTTTTTTTCCAGAATACCTTGCCTAATCATTCTTTGGAGTATTCTAATAACATGGGACAGGATCAGCCAGATAATTAGGGTTCTGGAGGTTATTGAAAGTCACACAAGTCTGAGTCTGCAGTTGGAGTTGGAAAGGAGGGAACTGATGTCTCAGCAAAGCTGACTTCTCATGCATGGTGACGGGGAGAGGCTGACCTGTGGGAAATCTGTGTTGGATTCCATCAAATACCATGTGGTTTGGGAAGAGAACCCAGGGAGGGACGAGGAGCTTTGCTGTACAGGCTTGTAGTTTAGGAGTAGCCAAGGGAAGTGTTTCGTTGGTGTGTCTTCCTTTGCAGCATTATTGGCAGGGCCTATTTCTAAACATTCCCTGGAAAAGTTTGAGGACCCATCTGTAGGAGGGGTGCCCTTGTGTCTCCTTTGGCATTTTGCCTCTCCACCCAGGTAACAAGCAGGCTGCTGCCTCCCAGCACTTAGTGACATGCTGCAGGGAGTAGGTTTGTCCTTCCCCTCGTTCCTGGCAACAGGCTCTGTCCATCAGGTGGCTAGGAACAGTAGGATTTTCCTTCATCCATATTTCTGCATAGGATGCCTAACAGTGGCCCTAGATACCTGGGGAAAGCTGGATTCAGACACTCACATCCTCCGTGGAGGACAGGGAATGATGGGTTGCGAGCGTGTGTGAAAACACACAGTTGACTAGCAAGTGCTGTCTTTTTGTATGAAATTACTGTCTTGTAGCCATAAATGCAAAATCTGGATCACAAAGTTTGAATAACAGTTTGTTTGCCAAATAATTGTTCTGTAATCCTACGGACATCAAATAATAAATCAACACCACCTGGTTATTGCAAATTAGAATAAAAACTTCTAATTACACTGATCATCTTGTGCAAAATCCTAATATTACCTAAAATCTTTCAGATAATAGATTTTCAACTGCGACAGGGTTAAACACAGTGTAAACTGAGCTTTTTTAGTCTCCTCTGGAAACAGTAACAGGTGATGCAAGGCCATCCAAGGAACGTTGTGCTTTCTTAATGGAGAGCTCTGCTCTGCCTTTCCAATTCTCCTCACTAATAGTTCCAGAGAACATAAAGTCACAATTTCCAGAAGGAATAGTAGTTGTGCTTTTCTCTCCTTGACAATAAATCTGTTAGAGGTATTAAAGTAAGAAGCAATAGTAACTCTGTTAATTATTTACAGAAGTCAGATTAGTGGGAGAGTCAGTGATGGGTCTATGGCTGCCCTTGAGCATCAGAATAACCTCTAGGCCTGAAGGGTTTGGATGTTTTTCCTCCCTTTCATGTCAAAGTTAATGTTGTAGTAGTTTACAAATTCAGTACATACCCTGTTCCCTGCTGTCCAGGCTCTTCTGCACTGTGTTTCCAAGTGCTGTGGAGTGGTACACTCAGATTTGAGAAGGTCCATGCAAGCAGACAGTGGAAGTCTGTGGGTCTGGGGATTTCTGCAGTCTGCAGCATGGACCAGCTTCACACTGCCAGAGGGCAGGTTTAGATGGGGTATTGGGAGGAAATTCTCCCCTATGGGGCTGGTGAGGCCCTGGCACAGGTTGCCCAGAGAAGCTGTGGCTGCCTCATCCCTGGAAGTGTCCAAGGCCAGGCTGCACGAGGCTTGGAGCAAGCTGGGCTAGTGGAGGGTGTCTGTACCCAGGAGAAGAGGACCTGGGGGAAGAGAAGAAGCTGCTGAGGGTGTTTCTTAGGAGCTCTGAATGCAGCTTGAGCATAATCACTGGGGATGATTGCAGGCTGCTCCACCAAAGAGTGATTTACTTTTCACTTAGGTGTCTTGGGCTTGCTAACCAAGTTAGGGAGCTCATTAGGAACCAGCTAAATTAGTGTCTTTTTCTTCTTCTGTTTCTGGATGTAGATTTTAATTTGCCTTTGAGTATCTGTGATTTGATGGTGAAGATTCTTCATGGGTTTTTTTCCCTTGCTTAAGGCAGAAAGGAAGCTCAGGGCCAACCCGTGGTGAAACTGCGTTCTGATCTTCTGTGTTGCCTCACAACATAGAGCAAGTATTTCAAACTTTACTTAAAAATCATGCTGTTGAACATGAAAAATTCAGCTGGTGCTTCTAGACTGAGAGTAATTCCAAGTATATCTTTTGCCTTCATTTGATCTGGGGCAAAAAACCTGTTTTGAAAATTCCTGAGAAATACCTTGGAATGAAAGGGTAACTCATTATACTCTGTGGCTTATGAAGAAACACTAATTAGTATCATCACAGATGATGTAAATAGTAGCATCATAGATTTTGTTGATTTTCAGCAAAAGGCCTGTATTTTGTAGATTTATTATAGCAATTAAAATCCAGTTCACAAAATAATTTATTACCTTATTTGTTTACTGTTTGAATGCTCAGTTCTAACCAACAGGCAGTGAGTATCCAGAAACCATGTGATTAATTTTGGGAACTGTTTTAAATAGTTTGTCCCGAACAGTCCTTGAAAACGTACTGCCATATCCCTGGGTTCTGCTCAGGTTCTTCCATAGCAAAGTCCATGTTCTTTTTATCCCTCATCACAAGTGAATTTGCAAACAGATGCATTTGAGCCTCTGCTTTGGTATTTTAATGGTATTTTTCAATTTGCTTTTACAGGGTTGATTCTTGATTTATTTCAAGCCCCTTTTCTTAATCAGAGCTTTCCCTGCCAAGAATAAGTAACAATATATTTTCATTACTTCTAGCACTTCAAAGCTTCCAAGTTTCTGATGCTTAGAACATTTACTACTAGAAGTAAAAATCAGTCTTTCTTTAGTTAACAGTGCTCTTTAATAGGGAACACTGAGGACAATAAATCAATTAAAAGTATCTGTTCTTTGAGGGCTCACACAGCACTGTGCCGTGTTGTGGGGGTTGATGAGATCCGTGGTTTAATTGGAGGAAGGCTGATAAAGTTCTGACCTCCTCAGATCTGCTTCATTTGCTCTTTGTCAAACATGCTCTTTTTTTTTTTGCTGGCGAGACAGAATCATCATTCGTATTTATTTTTTTACATCTGAAGTTTGTCAGGCTGCTTGGAAAAATAGGACAATGAAAGCCATCTGGGCATCCCATCCACTTCCATTTGGAAACATCTGCATCGTTATTAGGAATGTCTCACCAGCACTGCAGTGAGCAGATGTGTTCTCTTTCCATCTCCAGGCTCACTTAGAATTTCTGATAGTGAGAGAAATTCGATAGGCACTAAACCCCAAATGCCTGTTTCTTGATCAGGCCCTCTAATTCCACTTATTTAGGATGTCTGTTCCTGTGTAAAGAAGAAACTTGTGGCATTTGAGGGAGGAAGCGGTGGAGAACAGCCAGCAATGTCTCCTGCAGGTCGTTCCATGTCTATATCTGTAGGATTTAAAGCTGAGCACTTTTATTCTTGAGCCTTTGCCACGCAGGTTGACTCACAGCTGTTCATCAGATGTAGTGCTCCATGGAAAGCCAAAGTCCTCTTCCTCCAGCTGCCCATCCCCATTCTTAAAGCCTTAAGAATATAGACTTTACATTTCTTTAAAGAGAGAGTACTCCCTGCACTGATACTAACATCCCTTTTCTGAACCTCACAGGTGATGGCACAGTGTACAGGTGTTCCAGCTGCCAGGATCTCCATATAACTCCATACTTTGTAGTCCCTATACAAGTTTACAATGAGAGTGGTGAGGCACTGGCACAGGTCAAAGATAGGATTGTGTCTGCAATGCCAGAGAAGCTGAGGAAGAAGCTGGAAAGCCAGTGAGAAACTGGAAAGCTGTGCTGCTGGACAGTGAGTTCCCTCAGGGGCTTTTCTGTGGAAGAGCAGAACTGGACAACCAAGAGCATCTGTGAAACCTTTTAGGTACTTGGGACAAAATAAGCTGCTTTCAGCATCTTCTGTGAAGGCTTATTTGGGATGGTGATGATATTTACAGCTTGAGTGGGGTATTCAAAGACACTGCAGGTTATTACCCCAACTAGAAATAGGTAAGTTGATGCCCACAGTTTGGAAGTGGCTGTTCCACAGTGGCAGAGCTTCTGTCCAAATCACACTTCCCAAATCCCAAGCAGATACTCTGTCTCGCTAATGACTTGGATGGGGGTTTTTTTTCAGGATTTTCAGGTCAGCAGTACAGTGATCTTTCTGCTCAGTTGAGTTTTTGAGGGTATTTGTTGTCCCAACCCAAGACCCGCTTTGTGCAGATCAGCCTGGGGTTTTGGGACACCCCTTTCCCCTGTGGATGTGGTATCTGGGTAGAAAGGCCTTGTGCATATTTTTGCTGTTATCTTGGACACTCTCGTGCTCCATGGACTGTTGGGAAATAGCTTGGGCTTGGAGACATTTGTTGCTCTTGGAATGCTGACTTACAGTGCATTCATGGAAAAAAAAGCAGGAACCCGAGTTCAACAGCATTCAGTGACAGTTTATAGTTGGAGCTTTTCCTTTATATTTATGCCAGTGGAATTTTGAGAAATGGCTGGAATTCCATGTGGCGAGAAAGAGAGGCTTATTATCCGTGACTAATGCTTGGATACACTTTTTAAAATTGGAATTATTTGCTGTCGTGCCACTTCTACTCTTCTGCTCTATTGGTTGATTCCGTTGTCTCCTAATTTTGAACAGCCTTTCTCCCACCTTGAACTGCCACTCTCACATCACTCCCACCACCATCCTCCTTTGGGAGTTCAGCCACTGCAGCCACACTATCAATCTGGGATCCAGAGCTGGGATAAGCTCGCCTTTGTGTTAGTTAGGGATTGAATCCAAGATGAAGGCTGCGTTTTCAGATGACAGTATTGAAAATTGTACTCTTGATTGGTTTTGGTGCGTTGGATTGTCTTTCTTGCTGCATTTTCTGCAATACAAATAATATTTGACTAAGCATTTCTTTGTAATTCTAAGTCATTAAATTTACTGATTAGCTCAAGAGGTCCTTCTGCGTGTCTAAACTGAACCCTCAGGGTGTTTTCCCTCCTTTTCTAGAGGAGAACTGTCTCTTCTTGTAATATTTCTAGTCAGACCCATTGTATATTCAGTGGAAAATTCTTCCTAAATCTTCTCCCCTCTCAGGTTCTTCTCCTTTTTATTATTATGCTTTTTCTTGCTGTCTCTGTCAGCTTTCCACCAGACTGGAGGGCTCATTAAAGCAACACTGTGCAGGAAATGGAGAGAGGTGCAAGAATGGGACCCTGCTCGCCAAAGAAGGAAAGTTGGCAGCTCTCCTCTCACAGGAAAATTTCTTGGATTCAAGAGGCAGCTTCATTGAGAGAGTGTGCTACTGAAGGGGCATGAAGTGCTTGGTGAAGTGTCATTCCACAAATAAATAGCATTTTGGATACTCACACATTGTGATGAGGTTCTGGCAATAATGTTCCAATCTATTTGAATTCATTTGTATATAGGTGTTGGAAATTTATGTTTTATCTTAGTGGTCTTGAGTGTCAGGAGGGAGAAGGTAGGTTCTGGATAGAAAGAAGTACTAATTCCCTATGGAAGATGCTTCCAGCAGACCTCGCCTCCCATGGCAGACTGCAGGGGTGAACCTTGCCGAAAAACTCCCTCTCCTTAGTCACAGCTTTTTCAAGAGAAATAGTCCTGTCTTTCAGGTCAGAATGGGAGAATTTATGATTATGACTCTGTGCTATTTTGGATGGGATCGGGATGGGGAAAAGGAGAGGGGAATGATCAAAATATCCTGTGTGGAAACAGTGCAAGTTAGATTCATAACACATCTGTGTGAGGTGCAGGCGAGGCTGGCTCGCTTGTAGGAATTTGCTGAGGTGGAAAGGAAAAAAAAAAGTGCTTTGTTGTGTAAGAGTCTGTATGAAAAAAGGAAAGTATAAAAAGGGGGGTGGGTCCATAATGAAAAAAATCTGTGTCAGTTTCTGAGGACCGGTGTTTGGGCCTTGCAGAAAACTCTTCCCCGCCCTGAATGGCGACAGGAAAGTGCAGGTGGGACTCTCCTGTTTGCAAACCAGTTCTGTGGTGTGACAGTGAAAATCAACCCCTAAACTGCTTATTTGCTGGTTATTTTCACTAAAAATAGTGTGATGTCAGTATGTCTGTAATGTCAGGCTGTGTGGTTTTCATAGGTGTATCACACTTACTCTGAGTAATTATAGCCAGAGCTGTGGGTAGATGAGGTTCTGCTCCATAAGGAATTGTGAGGATTGAGAGCTGGCTTTTACTTCAGGACTGTTCTCTCCCTGTCAGCCCTTCCAGTTTTAAAATCCTCCCTTCCAGAAGATGCTTGACTAGAAGACAGCAGAGGCTTTGACTGACTGTGATTTCACAAAATCTGCCTGTGTGACAGTGAATACTATTTTTCAACAAAGAATCAGAATTTGTCGACCCAGAACAGCAAGCTGGAATATATTTATAATCACTCACTTCATGTGGTTTTTTCCTCCAAAAAAAATTACTCTATAATCATTAATTCAGCCAGTTCTTATGTACAAGTTAATTGAAAAATTAGGGATTTCAGCTTTAGATAGGGCTGATGGGCAAATGAAACTCTGCAAAACTTCCAGTTTACCTACCTTAATACCTAAATACTGTAATCCAGCTTATGTATCTGAATGTAGTGTACGTGTATCACAGGACTGTGGAATTCTGGGATGTTTTGGGTGGGAAGGGACCTCTCCTGTATGCAGACATGGCTCTACTGCTGCCTGGCAGTCAGCTGCAGCAGTGGAGGAGCCCTGCCTTGGATGTGGCCGGTGTCACTGCAGGTGCACAGGCTCATCAGAAGGCTGGGCTCCAAAACCCAGCTGCTGGACTTTGTCCTGTCAGAAGGTTGGAATCCACTTAGTGCCAACTGAGCAATTAAGGACAATTATGCTTTCAGCTACATTAATGAGTAACGGGGGAGGAGGACATTGGAAGGAAGGGAACTGTTGTCGCACACCCGCACACTTGGTGACTCACTATCACTGGCAGGGCGTTTGAAGTTCTCTTTGTCTCGGTAATATGGGCTGCATAAATATTTTCCCACATTTTTTTCCAGTTTTACACACTCAGTTATTCCTTTTATGTGAGTGATTACTGTGAATTCCATTCTCCTGTCTCCTTTAAACATTGGTCTCAGCAGAAGCCATGGGATAGCTGAGTCTCCCTATGGTGTTCACACCCCTGGTTTCCACCTTTGCCAGTACCCATGCGAGGGAATCACACTGAGGGTGTTGAAGAATAATTTTGCCTTTTATACCTGTAAAGAAGTTCATTCAATTTAGAATGGAACCAAGCCCATCTATTCTTCCTGTTCTGTGTCTTCTGTGAACATGTGAGAGGTGGAAAGAAGTGGCTTAAGGCCCAATAAATTCAGAAATTGCCTTAGATTTTTTTATGTGCAAAACTTCTGGCTTTGGCACCTGGACAGAGCTTCATCTCTTCCCTCCTCCGTTTCTCATTTGGCCTTTTAGACTTCAGGTGTCAGATGGTTGGACTTGAGACTCTTAGAGGTCCTTTCCAACCTTAATGATTCTATGATTCTGTGTTTTATTATAACAGGTCACATGTTCACTCTAGCCAGTGACCGCTAGATGGATTATCCAGATTCCGGAGCTCCATCACACTGACAGGCCAGGGGAGTGCTGCCAAGGCAGCAGCAGGACCCAGATCCCAGTGTTAACTGATCCTTAATTTGTTGTGGTAGTTAATTGCTCTGTCTCTCAGAGGTTCAGAAGGACTTGGAGCAAGTCAGTGAGAAGCGTGTTTGTGTCTCTTTCCTTTTACAGAAAAAAAACATTCAAAATACCTTTTTGCTTCTTCCACTGTAGCCACCACAGTGTCCTTCAGCATTTTTGTACTAGCAGGCTGCTGTGCCCCACCTTGTCACCACTGGCGTTCTTGCCTGGGATTTTTACAACGTGTTTTCTCTGTTGGTCATTACTCTAATGGGAGAGCTTGGCTGCCTCAGCTGCCTGTGGCTCTGCTCTCCAGCTAGACAGCAGTTCTGGCTCAGGCCACGTGGGTAATGCAGAGCCCTTCAGACAAGCTCTTCAGCTTCTCCATAGGCAGGAGAGTGCAAATCTGTCCTGGAAACGGGCAAAGATTCTTTCCTGAGATTCCCCCTTGCAGAGATCATGGTGGGAGAGCTTTCCCCTTTGCATGGATCAGAGTGGCAGGCCTCCGACGCGGGAATTTTACGTCATTTGTGGGGTTGGTCCAGAGCACACATTTAGGATATTTAGGTGAAGTATTAAACTGTACATTGGTGGTTCGTACAACTCCTTCCTCAGCAGCTGTCAAGCTGCATCCCTCGTCCCCAAGAGCTGGGGAGGGTGTTGTGTCTGTGTGCTGTGTGAGCAAGGCACTGCTCCCTGCTCGGAATAATCCCCTTCTAAAGGAACCAGGCTCTGTCCCCACGTCTCGCTGTTGTGTCTGGACAGTGTAGGAGGCTTTGCTGACTTCCAGAGGCTTAGGGCAGATAAAGTGGTGATCAGAGGGTAATTGCTGTTGACAGTGGGCAGTGGGCTGCTCGCTGATGAGACGGGCTGTGGCCGGGCCTGCAGAGGATCACCAGCCGAGCTGTGTCCTCTTGCGCTGTTCCTGTGGCAGTAAAAGGTCCCACATGTTTAGGAACACATTCCTTACACAGCTTTTAAAAATAAGCCGCTGCATGTAAACACAGCTCTCCCTTTATCCCAAAGAAATGAGCAATGCAAGGAGCAGTTTGTGCCCCTACTGTGGAAACTGCTCCCATTTGCCTCAGTCTTTGCTACTAAAAATTCATTTACTGTCTTTTTCCAAGAAGCTGTGGCTGCCCCATCCCTGGAAGTGTCCAGCGCCAGGTTGGATGGGGCTTGGAGCAACCTGGTCTAGTAGATGTTCCTGCCCATGGCCAGGAGGTGGAAGGAGATGGGCTTTAAGCTGCCTTCCAACCCAAACCATTCCATGGGTCTGTGAAATAGGAAGCTTGGCTCCCGCCATGCTTTCAGCCAGCTGGCAGAAGCTGGGTCAGATGCCAGAAGCAAGGGGTTAGGGAATTTTAAAGCCTTGCTATAATGACTTAGTTAATGAGCACTGGGGGGGACTGCATCTCTGCCAAAGCAACTTCCTCTAGCATTGGAAGCTCATAGTAGTGTTCTGGTGCTGGAAATGCCTGCTTTAAGAGTTTAGACCCTGGAATTCCTGCGAAACCTGTTGGGATCTCAGGGAAGCTGTATAAAAATGCAGACAGCTGAGGCCATCCAGCATTTCTTCTTCCAGTAGGTTCTGAATTAGCAGATAAATTATGAATGCAACCTGTGCTTTCAGAATGTAGTGGGTAACCCCCTTCCTGGATTCTCTGTCCTTTTACAGTGCATTATTCCAGTTAGGAATCCAAGGACGCTTTAAGCGTACTCCTTTGTGAAGTAAAAATGATTTTTGGGTTGATATAATGATACATGAAGGCATGAGTGCTTTTAAGGTTGTTAATGCAGAGCTCTGTCATGTTCCTGGGAGGGCGTCTGACTTGGAAGGTCATGGATTTGATGCTCTTAAGAGCTGGAAACTTTGAGAGTAAAGCCTGGCCACTCTGACCTGTAAAAAACAGGAGCTCCTGTACCCAAACTGGGTTTGGTTCCAGCAGCCCAGGTACCCAGGTGTGCACCTCAGCAGTGGGCCAGGCTGCACATTGTTGCTGACTTAATTTTTCTCATCTGCAAACCACATTTCAGAGCCTCTACAGATGTTTTTTTTCCCTGCTTTTGGACATTGATACAGATGACGACTTTGCAAAATGGGACTTTTTTTCCTTTTTGTTTTTCACCATTTATTGCAGTTGTGTTTAAAGGGCTCCATTGATATTGAATTGAAGAACTTGGTGTGGTGTAAAGTGACAAAGGGATGGCTTTGCTTGGTTTATTGTGTCTAATGTGTGACCCACAGGCTTCTACATGTCCTCTGTTTGTATGTAAGCACCAGCAGAAGGCCCACGTCTCCTAAAATGCCAGACCCAAATGCTCAAGTCTTGCTCATATGTCCAAATAAATTATGGCCTTTACCCAACAGAATGTTCTCCTGGGATTAAAGTAGAAAAATTCAATTTATTACTATTAAAGTCTCTGAGCTACGTGTGTAAGTTGCTAAACTGAAGGAAGAGTGACAGCTTGTAATAATGTCTTGGTAAAAGACTTGGAATTGTCAAGAGACTGTTTTTAACACATTTTCATACTTCAAAATTCAGGGTCAAAGCCAGACTCCAGCCCTAGCCGTAATTAAGCTTTTTGAATAATGACATGTAGTAAATATATATTTTTAACGTGTTCTAAAAAAAAAAATCCACAAACAAAACTAACCACCAAATCACCTGTACCTTCAAAATAAAATTATGATAGAATTCTTGCTATATATATAGAGAGAGCCAAATAATTAAAGAAATGGTGAAAGGGAGGATTTCTTGCTACTAGGCAAGCAGTAATTCCAGGAGACATGGTTTGTAGTTCTAGGATAACTACCTATTGGCTAAGTTGGCTGTTAGGGCTAAAGCCCAGCTAAAAATAAGGTGCAGAGCAGATGAGCCAGGGCAAGGCCGGGCAAGTCCTGAGGCCGTGTTAAGCCAGCGCGGAGCTGTGATCTGGTATTAGTGGTGGCGAGACGAGGTGCTGGTGTGTCTGTGGGCTGTGCAGAGAGCAGCCTCTGTGGCTTCTCCTCTGCTTGTCCAGCGTACTCCCTCAGCTTTTGGTTATTAGAGGGCAGTATCTTTATTCCAGACAAGCTCGGTTTGATCCTGAGCCTTATTCCTCTTCTTTTGACTGTGTGTTAGAGCCTCACAGCAACGTTTCTGCCAGCACCATCCCTACTAGATTTCCACAGATCCGAAAGCACTTCCACCATGAATCAGGTGAGTGCAGAGCTGTTGCAGACTGTCCAGGGAGTGTGTCAGGTGTGTTCTCCAGCACTGAGAACTCAGGAACAGGCTGGCATTCCTCTTTGCTGTTTGTTTCTGCTCATGGGATGGAAAAAGAACAGTTAATAGTTGACCTAAATTCAGGCCTATTTAATTATAGTTTCCTTAAGTTCTGGCTTTGTTCTCTGTGTGTTTGCTGCCAGGTAAGGATAACCTGCAGTCCTAGAAAGCCTCATGCCAGGGAGGGAAGTGATGACAAGAAAATTACAGGGTAAAATTCCAGCCTTTTCTATTGGAAAAGTTTATCCTGAGTTGGCTCTAGACATAATTCAAATACATGGAGGATTATGCATTTCTACGTGGCTCCCTGAGTGTGCTGTTGGCATCGAGCCCTGGTGTAAATGAGGGCTAAGAGCTGTTTTTGCTGATGGTGAGTGGAAGGGAAGAGCCTTCCCGTGATGTCAGAGCAAGGAATACAGTGCAGGAAATCTTCCGTCCTTCCCAGAATCACCCTGCAGCTGGAACTGCTCAGGTACCAGAGAAGGACATATTTCATGGAAGCAGTCGTCACTTCAGAATGTTTCCTTTGCTCTTTTAAGTGTAAGAACAAAGTAAGATGGGGTCTGTGTTTGTGGCCCATGGAGTTCATGCATTTCATGACTAATCCTGCAGCCTCGGGATTCAGACCTTCCTTTAATCCCTGTTTGTTTGTAATTCTGCCAGTCACTGTCACTCCAAAGGTCCCACTGGAAGAGAACATAAACAGAGGTAATTCTCCGAGCTTAATCGTCTCAGGAGGTCTGCATATGAAGTCACAAGAACTTTTTCTCTCTTTTTTCTTCATTCCTTAGTGAAACTCCTGTGAAAATGGAGCTGTGTCTGAACCTGGTTTGCTGGCATTTTTATTTCCATTAGGAAATGCTTTAGTGTCTTTGTCCTCTGCTAACACCTCCTCTGATTCTAAGACACCTTTATGAAAGGTGACGCTGCCACCAAACCTTATCTGCCACATCCCAAGACTCACAGGTGCAGCAGCACTTCCATCCTCATGTGGTGGATGACATCTGGCTGATGGAGTCTGGGAAGTGATGGATGAACAGTTGGGCTCGATGGTCAGAAGGGTCTTTTCTAACCTCGGTGACTCTGTGACTTGTGGGTTGTTCCGAGTTTTCCTGGTTTGGTTTTTGTTAATGCTCAAGTGATTCTTCCATCTGCCCTGAGGGCAGTGTTAAATCCCATGTTCTCGTCTGTGAAACTGCACTGTGTTTCTGCAGCAGCAGAGCTGGCTTGCTTTGTGTTATCAAAAGTTCATAGATAATATTTATTTATTGTGAAATATCCCAGAGAGACGCTCTGCAGGGGCTTCTGGGAGCACTTCACGGATACAGCCTTGAACATACAGTGAAACATCAAGTAAAACTGTGTATTTTTATGGCCAGCTGGCTCAGTTGGGGTCACTGCAGAGACAAACTCATCCCTCAGCCCCCAAAAACAAACAAGCAGAAGTTTTGGCAGCAGTTAAGCAACCGACAAACTCTCCTACAGAGACACTGACAATATTAAGGATCCAAATCGTGGAGTCAAGACTGCAGGTCCCAGTGTCAGTGCTCCACATGGGAAGGGTGTTTGGGGCAGGGACCTCAGGACAGGACACATTCTTTTCATGCCACAAAACTGTTGTGGTAGTGGTAGAAAGCCATGTGACGCTTCTGGAGTAAAAGGCAATTTCAGGCAATTCTTCAAGAAAAGATAAAGCAGAATGTGCAACTTGCCAGAATTTTGGTTTTTTAGGGCCTAATAAATCAAAGCACACGAGTTCCAGCACATCCCAGAACCTAATGAGAACATCTTGTCATCATATCTTAGCCCTGACGACCTGGGTGGTTTCTGTTGCTGATCCCTCACAATCAGGCAGTACCAGCAGCACCACAAAAATGTTGTATGTACACAATTTGTGTGGAAATCAGGGAGAATTCTCTTGGAACTGTTTGGAATGTGCGTTTGAACGAAATGATTCTTTTTTTCTTCACTGCTTTTTCAAAAGGCACGCTTCAAAATAAGGCTCAGGAGGTGGTGACAGGATGGACTGGCCTAGTTTCCTTACTTTGAGAATAGCAGAATGGAATTTTTTAGTAGCTGCAGAACACGTCTGTCCCTGGGGACATTTTGCATATTAACACACTCTCTGGAAAGGGACTTAGATTGATCTCTGTTGGTTCCATACTGATTTCTCATCAGTTTAATTTTGAATTAGTGAAGGTGTGGATCTTCCCTAGATACTTTCCCTAGCTGTATATTCAGAAAAAGGCTAAATTAGGCAATTGAACATATATGAGGAGCATAGACGGCTAGATAGATAGGTAGGTAGGTAGGTAGATGGAAAGATGGATAGATGAATGAAAGGTGTACATACATATCTGAGGAACGCTTCTATCACTAGCACAGAATTCAGCCCATGTATTTTAAAATGTGAAATAAGATGGTAGGAATCTCCCATGTGAGTGATGCTGAGGGTTCTCTTTAGGTACACAGAGGGTTGGTTGATAAGAGCATTGATGTTAGATTTGGGCAGATCACAGCTTTATTTAATAGCAGGGGAAGAGCTGTAGTTCCATTATTGTACAGTTACACTCTAGGACAAACACATGCTGTAACCCAGAAGAACCATTTCTCCTGGGACAAGAGCATGGGCTCATCTGTTCCCACAGGTAAGATGGGGATGTAAGTGATTCAGGTGACTAGCAGATTAAAAAAGGAAGAGATAACAAACCAGCTAATTCCAGAATGAGATTAGGACAGATTAGTCTGTCTAGCTCAAATCCCCAAACAGCCAGACTGGTTCTGTGTGTTTCTTCACCATTGCCTCGTGTGCTTTCTCCCAAGTAACAAGTGATCAGACAAGATGAAAGGGCCTCAAGATGTGCCAGGGAAGGTTTGGGTTGGACATTAGGGAAAATTTCTTACAGAAAGGATTGTCCAGCCCTGACACAGGCTGCCCAGGGCAGTGATGGATTTCCCATCCCTAGAGGGATTTAAAAGCTGTGTGGATGCGGTACTTGGGGACATGGTTTAGTGGTGGCCCTGGCAGTGCTGGGAGAAGAGTTGGACTCGATGGACTTCAATCCCGTGTGTTGTGCTAAGTGCTTGGCCATGGATGCAGACTGCATCCTCCGAAACACCTGTCGGCAGTACTCGTAACCTGGGATTGAGCCTCATCGTTTGACTCTGAAGTCTCTGGAGTGCTGCGTTACGGAAAACAGACAAGGGAATAGATGAACCGCTCATGTGACCTGGTGTTTTTTGGACAGGGCACAGCAATTAGGGAGAGGACCCAGTGCCTGACTTCCCAGCAAGGTATGGGAAGTTGGCGCCGTGGGCACCGCAATGTGACACCGTTCCAGCTGGGTTTCCCTTGGATGCTGCGCTTGGCAGCTTTGCCAGCTGGAGCAGTTTTTGGAATTGGAGTGGGTGTATGATTTTCCCACTGGTGTGCTGTCCTGGGGTTGGCATACTTGAGAGGGCCTGGAGACAGGAAGGGCCAGTTTGTGGACTTGCAGCCTTGGCATTCATGAATTCCGGCACAGAGGAGAAGGGCTGGAAGTTTGCCATCGTAGGGGAAAGTGCCCTTATACAGCATGACTGGAAAGCAGCACTGTTCTCTCCATCCTCTGGATGCTGGTTGCTCTAGCTGGCTTCGTAGAGCAGGGAGATCCCTGTGTGTTTTGGGGAAGAGTGGGGGAACAGGGATGCTCCTGACTGTCACAGGGATATAGGAACTGTAATACGCAGCTCATTGTGTGCACCATGAGATGTTCCTCACTGATGTTCGTTACTCAAATACTGTTGGAGTACTGGTGTAGATTTGGGAGGAGCCAAGTATCCTAAAGCTGTGAGGTTTTGCCTGTCAGAAATCCCTGGGCATGGTTTCTTTTACTGCCATAAGTGGAAGTAACAGCTTTGGGCTTTGCATGTGGAGTAAGAACTGTGATAAATTACAGACCCATGTGGATGAATGAATTTTTTATTGGTTTTCTGGTGATTTCTCCCAGCCCTACACCATGAGAATAATTTCTTCAGGGTTCCTGATGTGTTTTATCCAGAGAAGTGGTGACTCTGCAGGTGAGGATGCTTTGTGGGAGGATGTTTCTGAAATGGAAGTGGAATTCCATTGGTCATATAACGGAATCACAGAAGGGGTTGGATTGGAAGGGACCTTAAAGACAACCCAGTTCCCATCCCCTGCCATGGGCAGGGACACTTTCCACTAGATCAGGTTGCTCCAAGCTCCGTCCAACCTGGCCTTGGACCCTTCCAGGGGTGGGACAGGAATTAGCACTCACTGATGGCAGACTGTCCTTGCAGAGTCCCTCCTCGCTGGCCTCGGAGCACTGAGTTCCCTGCATGGCCACGTTGAGCAGCAGCTGAACGAGACCCTGCGGCGCCGCCGCCACGCGGGAGACGACGACCACAACATCGAGGTGCTGCTGGGGGTGGACGACTCTGTCGTCCGATTCCACGGCAAAGAACACGTCCAGAACTACCTCCTCACCCTCATGAACATCGTGAGTATCTTACAAAGCACTGTGTGGCTCGTTTGGGAGCTGGAGTGGCTGTTGGGAGCTCTTGTAGGAGCACCGCGTTTGGAAAAATAGGACTGGGATCATTTTGACTGCTGCTGGAGAAGGTTTTCTGGTTTTGAGATGTTCCTTAAATTCATCTTTTTCACAGCAGTTTCCTAGGGCACATTTGAGGGTAATTCTAAGAATTTGGAAATAGTTGAAAACCAGTAAGGAAAAAATGTAAACTTGATCCATTTCTAGTAATTCCGAGCTTCTCCCACAACACAGTGGAGAGAAACTGATTAAAGCATAAATATGTAGAGGAAAAAGTGTTCTAAACCCTCAGTGGCTCTCTGATAGAGCAGACTTTCTGATAATGCCAATAGATCTGTCTTAGAAACTGTGGGATCAAAAGGTTTTCCAGGAAAGAAAAACAATCTGTTAAGGATGAAGATGAGGGACTAATTATTCCCATAATGATTCCCGTTGATAACGATTTTATGGATGTAGGAATGATTTTTGTATGTTTTACACCCTTTTTATTCCTGGAATAATTATAAAATTATTCCTTAAGCTTAGAGGTCATCTAAATTTGAGAATTTAGAATCTGAGAGGGGAAAAATTATTCCAACCAATATGATGCTTTCCAGCATCACTCAGAAAATCATTTCCTTTTTGCCCATGGAACATACCCCGTGGAACATCAACATTAAATCTCCATTACACGTTATTGCAGAATATTGTCTTTATGGTTTTAAAAACCTTTCAGTGAGCAGCAGGGTTGGTCCATGCCCCAAACCACTTCCATGTTTTTTACACGCCTGCAGCTCCATCTGCTGGGAGCAGCTGTGGGGCTGAAGCCGGGGCGAGCTGACACCCTGCTGTCCAGAGCCATTCAGAGAATGGGATAAAATGGGAGTTATGGGGAAATCTTGAAGACTTGAAGCTTTAGGTCAACTCCAGGGTCCTTTTTGTCTCCAGGCCAGTCACTCCTGTGTCTGGAAAACTCCCCTGTTGTCTGTTGGCACAAAGGAAGTTGTGAACATTTACCCTGGCCCAGCCCTTCACGGGAGCAATGCTGTTGCATTAATGGGGAGAAACTAAGAGAGGAGTTACTGACCTTTGGGATGATCGCTTCACAGGACAGGCAGCCTGAGCTCTGTGCTCATTCTCTGTCCCACTGCCCTGCTGACACTGCTCTCAAGTCCAGAGATTTCAGGTTTAAACCATGGGCTGAAATCGTCATGCCAGGGCCCACAGTCTGGACAACTCCCAGTGACCTTTTTCCCTGAGGGGAAGTTCTGTTTAGCCTGAGTGAAAAATAAAATAACCCTCTAACTCCTGCTCAAACCCACCAGTCTCTGAACAGGGGTGTTTATTTCTCACCAGTTGCCCATAATATAATATTTATTTTGTTTTTAGGGGTATGAGGAGCTTCATTGAGGACCTGCAGATGTTTCACACTCTGGTGCCAGGACATTTCTCACCTTCCCAGACACAGAGAAGGGCCTCAAGAAGGACAATTTTTGGCCCATCTGCATAATTCTGTTTTTCTAACTTCCCTTCAACAAAGCCTCTTTTTAGTACAGAAGTGACCACGGAATTCTAACTGATCTTGAAAAAGTAGGGCAGCAGTATAAGTTGCTCCTAAAAAAAATACTCTTCAAAACAAGAAGCACTGGAAGTGTTCCAGGCCAGGTTGGACAAGGCTTAGAGCAACCTGGTCTAGTGGAAGGTGTTCCTGCCCTTGGCAGAGGGCTGGAATGAGATGAGCTTTAAGGTGCCTTCCAGCCCAAACCAGTCTGGGATTGTGTGATTTGCAGGGTTTGTACTTGAAGTCTTTTCCCCAATCCCCTTTTCTTTGAGCCCTGATCTATTAAACATGAGAGGAGGTTTGATACGTGCTTCCCAAAGTTCCATGTGAAGGGGGTATGTGATGACAGGAAGTGAATCCACGTTTTTCACTGAGTGGAAATGATCCAAGACTTGAATCCTCCTCTCAGGACTGTAGCGGTACAAGCACTTGAAATAACATCTCTGTGGCCTTGGAAGTTCCCTTGGTATCATCAGTGGGTTTTTTTCTTTTTAAGTTTTGCTCTTTTTTTCCTCAGGTGAATGAAATTTACCATGACGAGTCCCTGGGTGTTCACATCAATGTTGTGTTGGTCCGAATGATCATGTTGGGGTATGCGAAGGTGAGTGAGCCTCCTCTCCATCTTTGTCTCCCGGGCAGAAAATCCCAGCTTACCTGAATTTGCTGCTTTTAGGAGCCACGGGGTCTAACGTGTGGCTCTCTCAGTCCATCAGCTTGATCGAAAGGGGGAACCCCTCGCGCAGCCTGGAGAACGTGTGCCGCTGGGCCTATCAGCAGCAGAAGTCAGACCCCAGCCACGCCGAGCACCACGACCATGCCATCTTCTTAACCAGGCAAGATTTTGGGCCCGCTGGTATGCAAGGTAATGCAGCTGACCTGGAGCAGAGCTCTGGGCTCGGTGTTTCTTGGCTGGCATCTGCCAGAAAAGAGGAAAAATTGGGAATTGCATTGTGAGCTCCTCGTCTTGTTCATTCCTTTTTCAAAAGCAAGGAGACCTTGCCATGAGTCCTTGCCATTTATATCCAACTCTAGGTTGAATTTCTTTCTTGAGAGAACTTATTATTATGTAAATAAATACTTCTTAACTCTCTTCAAATGCCTGTGTGTTCAGGGATCACTGGGAACCTCAGTGCACATGGCATTCCACTTCCCTTTATTTTATTGCATCTTCCACCATAGATTTCCATTTATAGACATCCCACCCGCTTTGACACCTGCATCCATCCTTTGGACTCAGGGAACTAATGATAATGGGCAGGAATTCCCAGCGTTTGGGATGTGTCAGAGCAGGCACTGGTCAGGATGAGGAGCCAGGCAGACTGCCCTGGCCATAGAGCATTGTTAGCTTTTCCTGAGGAAGTTTACTGGGGGGTCTCATTTAAAATCCATGTGCTGAGCACAAGACTCAGCCCTGATGTCTCTCCATAGGATATGCTCCTGTGACAGGCATGTGCCACCCAGTCCGGAGCTGCACCCTCAACCATGAGGACGGGTTTTCGTCAGCCTTTGTTGTTGCTCATGAGACTGGGCACGTGTAAGTGCAACTTTTATCATCAGATCACACCAAAATGCTGTGCTGCATCTCCTGCTTGCTCCGAGGGGGTTTGGTTTAATGGCTCTGTGGAAGCGGTCCTGGTTTTATTTCCATCCCCCTGGGAATGCAGTAGTGGTTGAAGCAATGGAGAGACAAGTGGAGGAAGAAAGGAAGGGGAGGGAGGGTCAACTTGTTTTCTCTGGGGGGAGGGAAAGGTCAGGAAGGGACAGGCAATGGAGACAGGAGCTGGTTTGAGTGTCCTAGACTGCCTTCTCCCCAACCACCTGTGCTGGTGGGTCAGGTTTGGAACCTCTTCCTTAGCTGTTACCTTACAGTTGTTTTTGCAGTAGCTTTGAGGGGGGTTCTTTGTTCCAGGCTGGGCATGGAGCACGATGGGCAAGGGAACAGATGTGGGGACGAGACGGCGATGGGCAGCGTCATGGCCCCCTTGGTGCAGGCCGCCTTCCACCGCTACCACTGGTCCCGCTGCAGCGGCCAGGAGCTCAGGAGATACATCCAGTAAGGCCTCCCCAGTACAGCCGGCCTCTGATCTCTTTTTTCAGACCCTCTTTCCCTTCCAATCTCTGTCAGAAAAGCTCCAACCCATGAACACTGTATCCTCACATGGGGCCGTTCCATAGTCTGTCTGCTGGGGATGGAAAGTCTGTGGAAAGACCCCTCTAATTCCAGCAGGATTTGGAATAGGCCTCAGAATCCCAGAATGGTTTGGGTTGGAAGGGATCTTAAAGCTCATCTCGTTCCAAACCCCCTGCCATGGACGAAGACACCTTCCACTAGACCAGGTTGCTTCAAGCAAGCCCCACCCAACCTGGCTTTGAACACTTCCAGGGATGGGGCAGGAATTAGGAGTGTACATCTTCTCATGGTGTTTTTTCTTATGTCTCTTTCCGAAGCTCTTACGACTGCCTTCTCGACGACCCTTTCGAGCATGACTGGCCCAAGCTTCCTGAGCTGCCAGGCATCAACTATTCCATGGACGAGCAGTGCCGCTTCGACTTTGGCGTGGGCTATAGGATGTGCACAGCAGTACGTCCCGGGCACCCGGGCAGAGACACACAGCAAGGGGGTGTGGCCTCATGGGAGAGCTGCAGTGTCATAATCATTGGAGAGAAGTTAATGGAGTATTTAAAGAGATCTGTAAAGAGCTGAGGGATATCTGTGGGGGAAACCCAGTCCTCTGGGTCCTGTAGAATAATGGGAAAATGAGTGGCAGCGTGGCACAGACTGGTGGGAGCAATCCCAAGAAAGAAAAGGAAAAAAAATCTCATTTTAGTCCCACTTCCGGGTGTCTTCTTTCCTCTTCTCACTAGCCCAGGGCTGGGGGATGCAGGAAATAAGCACTGTCCTGAAGATGCTAAGCTCATTGGGGTGTGTGAGATGGAATCTACAGAGTGGGTTGGATCCTTATCCAAAAAGTATAAATAAAGTAAAAGATACAAATAAAGTATAAATAAAATACAAAAAGTATTCACTTATCCAAAAAGTATAAATAATCTCACGTTCTGCATTGCATCTCATGACTGTTGTGTGTTTCAGTTCCGAACCTTTGATCCGTGCAAGCAGCTGTGGTGCAGCCATCCCGATAACCCCTACTTCTGCAAGACCAAGAAAGGACCTCCCCTCGATGGCACGGAGTGCGCCCCAGGAAAAGTGAGTCCGGGCTTTGCACCGTGTTTGTCTTGGGAATAAAACCAACAGTTACGTCCATTTGGGGTGAAGGGCACAGAGGGAGGCGGGGAATTGCCTGGCATTCCCGGGGTGGAGTGAGAACATGGGGAAAGTGGGAGCCGTGCTGTCCCAGTGGGATATTCTGGGAGCCGTACAAGGTTTGCCGTAGCACATTTTGGGCATAGAGATTCCAGCTGAGGGGCAGCCTGTTCTGTGATGACCTCTTCGTTATGCTTTTTGGGTTCCGTCTCATCTGCAAAGCTCCCATCAAGTGCCTGTAGGAATCCAGGGAAGCAGATGATGCTGTTACTGTGGGATGGCTGCTCAGAACTCGTTGTCCAGACACCCTGTGGCAAATGTTTGTGTAGGCTGAGGATTAGCGCCTGATTTTTCCCTTTCATATCCTCATTAGCGGGTGTCCTGCTGCCAATCCATTTTCAATTATAAAATTATATTGAAATACTTGGGTTTTTTTAGCAAATTCCCTTTATTTTGAGATACAGGAGAGCCACTTGTAACATCTGAGTGTGCCCCAGGCAGCAGCAAAATGTTCCTGTACTGTACTTATACATTTGATTTGGGGATTGTACCTGTTCTCACCTGTTTTGCTGCCCCAATTCCCTCAGTGGTGCTACAAGGGTCACTGCATGTGGAAGAACACCAACCAGCTGAAGCAGGATGGACACTGGGGACCCTGGACCAAGTTTGGCTCCTGCTCACGGACCTGTGGAACTGGGGTTCGCTTCCGCACACGCCAGTGCAACAACCCAATGTAGGTGTGGGACTTGCACCCACCTGGGGGTCCTCAGAGGGGTCACTTGAAATGGCATTTAGGTTTTGGGTGGACATTCTGTTCAAATCCCCTGAAACGGGATCATTTTTGGAGAATCCAAGAATTGCTTAGAATTACAGAATCCCAGACTGGTTTGGGTTGGAAGGGACCTTAAAGTTCATCCAGTTCCACCTGCTGCCATGCTTCCACCATCCCAGGTTGCTCCAAGCCCCATCCAGCCTGGCCTTGGACACTTCTAGGGATGGGGCAGCCACAGCTTCTCTGGCAACCTGTGCCAGGGCCTCAGCACCCTCACAGGGAACAATTTGTCCCTGATGAGAATCTCTGCAATGTTTTCCTTTCACAGGCCCATCAATGGAGGTGACGACTGCGCCGGGGTCAATTTTGAGTTCCAGCTGTGCAGCACTGAGGAGTGTCCGAAGCACTTTGAGGACTTCAGGGCGCAGCAGTGCCAGCAGCGCAATTCCCACTTCGAGTTCCGGGGCAGCCGACACCACTGGCTGCCCTACGAGCACCCCGACCGTGCGTCCTGCTCTGGGCCTTTAGTGACACTTGAAAGGGTTTGAAGCCATTCCCCTTGGCCTGGATATCTCAGGGACAGGCCCAGAACTCCCAGAAAAGCAATTAAGTTGGTTCCCTCCCCACCCACCTGTCTGTTTTGTCTGAAAATCAATAGTTTTGCCGTAAATCCCGGATTGTAATGCCCAAATTCCCTGCTCTGACTCAATTTTTTCCATTTTAGCCCCAAACTATCCATTTCCCCCTATTTATCCCTAAAATTGACAATTTTGACCCTAAATTAGCACATTATATGTAAAAATTAGCAGACTTGCCCTAAATTCCTGATTTTAACCTGCATTTTCCCTACTCTGACCCAAATTTGCCCTTTTTACTGCAAAAGTCTCAGTTTTCCCCCCGAACATGCCCCTTTATCCCTAAAATTGACATTTTTGCTCCAAAGTTGCAGAATTATGTCTCAAAATCACACGTCTTGCTTTAATTTCTCCATTTTCACACAAAATCCCACTTTTCCCCCCAAGCCACCCAGTTTATCCCTAAAATTCACTTTTATGACTTCAAATTGCTGGTTTATCCCTAAAATAGATACTTTTTGCCCAAAATTGCCACATTATATCTCAAAAACACCTGCTTTGCCCTAAATCTCTGGGTTTCTGCCCAAACTTCCCCATTTTCTCCCAAACTGCCCATTTCCCCCCAAAATTCCCCACAATCCACGTGTTCCTTCCCAAACCACCCCATTCCACTGCTCTGCCCCCATCCTCACCCCCAGACCTGCCTGTCCTTTCTCACTCCTCGCTCCATCGGTGAGATAGTTGTCGGGAACACACCTGGATCACCGTCCTCCATGCACTCCTTTCTTCTCCCTGGCTCCACAGCTCCCAAGAGATGTCACCTGTACTGCCAGTCCAGAGAAACAGGGGATGTGGCTCACATGAAGCAGCCGGTGCACGATGGGACTCGCTGCTCCTACAAGGATCCCTACAGTATCTGTGTCCGTGGGGAATGTGTGGTGAGTGGCAGCTCGTCCGGGAACACGCCGGGGACGGCTCATGGGAACAGCTCACGGGCAGGGAGAGGCTTTGCAGATGTCTCTAAATTCCATATTTGCAGCATTGTATTCCTCTAATTCCTTGAGATTTAAATTACATTGGAGAACAGCACAGACCCATTCTGTGGGAATGCTCCACTTCTCTTCCACTGATTGTTTCTTATCATGGAATCCCAGACTGGTTTGGGCTAAAAGGGACCTTAAAGACCATCAGTTCCAACCCCCTGCCATGACCTTCCACTACCCCAGGTTGCTCCAAGCCCTGTCCAACCTGGCCTTGGACACTTCCAGGGACGGGGCAGCCACAGCTTCCCTGGGCAAGCTGTGCCGGGGCCTCAGCACCCTAATAGGAAAGAGTTCCCTTCTAATATCCAATCTTGCCCTTTTTTCTGCAGAAAGTGGGCTGTGACAAGGAAATTGGCTCCAGCAAGGCTGAGGACCAGTGCGGGGTCTGCGGCGGGGACGACTCCCACTGCCGGACAGTGAAGGGGACCTACACTCGCACTCCCAAAAAGCTCGGTAGGAATAACATCTGCCTACAGCTGGCTGGAGCTCCTGTTGGCTCAGGGATTTGTGTCACACTCACACACACGGGATAATGCCATAATCGTTCAAGCCTTGGGAATAATGGATGTAATGCCATCCCTTGAGGCCTACCTCTGAGCTTGTTCAGGATAGGCTGCTGTCCGTCGGCCCCTGAATGTGGATGGATATGGAAGTGATGGAGGTATTGAGGGAATGCTGATGGTTATTCCCTAGCCTGGGTAATCTGGTCATTAAAAAGGCTAATTGACCTCTTTCTGCAGGGAAACGTGTAAGCGAGAGGTGCCAAAAAGAATTCAAGTTTCTAGAAAACAGTTTCTGCAAGTATGCAACTTAAAATCCTGCCTGGATTGTCCAACTTCCATGGACTGGTTGTCTTGCCCAGATGTGTCCAAATCCGCTGTAAATGCATTTGTCTATGATGTATTTTATATTTTTTGCTTATAAAGAGCATCTGGGTGACACCCAATCAGTGGAATGAGCGGACTTGGCCCTCAGGACACTAATTCCGGGTGTTCTGTTTAAGGGAAGACCAGACGAGCATTTCCCTTACCCAGAGGAGCTCACAGTGTTTCTCTTTCTGGGGCAAAGGAGGCTAAAAACATTGTGGGTAAGTGCAACGGCTTGTAGGGAGAGGGGCATCCATGGGAATGGCAGTTCCCATCTTCCTGTAGACATGGACAGGTAATGCCAATCCAGGCAAAAACTTGATGTTCCCTGTGCTCTAAAAGCGATAGAGGAAAAGACTGGAAATGCTGTTGGTCACAGGCACTGCTCAGCCAGGACTGACTTTCCCTATTCCCAGTTCTTCTGTTCCTTCACTTGGATTTTCTCAGGAGCTGTGTATGTCAGGGGCAGGACAGACTGCCAGTACAGCCAGTAGTCCCAGAATCCAGTGATTTTGCATAATTAAATCTGCAGTTGTTAAAAAGAAAATAACAGGAATATGAAAATCCCATGCACTCAGAAAACTTATGTGGCTCTTGATTAAATCTTGATCTATAAATACCTGTGACAGATCCCTAAAAGGGATTCTAGTCTTCCTAATGGCAGTGCTTCCCTAATTTTACACTAATTACCTGTGATTTGCACTGGTAAAGAATTGAAATTGAAGCTAAGAATACTTTTCTTTGGGAACAACTTTTTACTTTCACTTCAGACATGTCCATCTGACAGGGCAGTCAGTAAATTCCAATCCAACAACCTGGCTGAGGCCTGATTTGGGAAAATAGCGAAGAAGACTTGTACTTGTGTCCTCGTGTGCTGAGGAACACAGGAAACATCTTTTTGCCCGAATTGTTGATAGATCCTGCTTGGAGCAGCACGGCTGTAAATATTAAACTGATCCCAGCTGGGAAGGGGTGAATCGGTCTGTAACTGGTGTCTCTTCTCTCCCTGGAAGAGAAGAGCCCAGGGAGGGCCTGTCCCACACATTACAAACCGATTGGTCCCACGTCTCCTGGCCCTGCTCATCAGTTGCTGCTGGATGCCCTCTCCTGCAAGCAGAGCTGGGCCGTGCTCTGTTCTCCTGACCATGGCTGTTCCTTTCTCTTTTCCTCCCCGCTGCCTCCACTGACCCTGCACGTGCCAAAGGGTACCTTAAGATGTTTGATATCCCTCCTGGGGCTCGACATGTGTTTATCCAAGAAGACGAGGCCTCTCCTCACTTTCTTGGTAAGTGTTTCTCTGCTCAAGTTTGGTACGAGGCTTGAGAAGAAGCACGGGGTGCTCATGCCGGAGGACCTGAGGGATGAGAGAATCCAATGAAGGGGTTGTGTAAATGTGGGCTTTCCAAATTGCGTGGTCAGGGCTTAGTCCTGCAGTCCTACAGCTCAGCAAACAAACATCTGCTCATTTGAATTCTCCAAAATATTAAACTGACCCCAGTTTGCATGTTTACTAACCAAAGATTGTGATGACTCACATGAAAGTGGGCACTGGCGGGGTGAATCAAATTCAGCATCTTTTAATTATTCCTATGGTGCATTGCAAAAAGTTGCATGGAAGAAAAAATGAGAGTTCATCTTTTAATGGGTGTTGGAACTGGATGATCTTTAAGGTCCCTTCCAATCCAAACCATTCTGTGATTCCAGTTTTTAATGAATTGGCTTCTCATTGAAGCATCATCATCATCTTAATCCGCCCTCTACCTGGCTGTTGGGGTGTGCTGTGGAAGCCCAAACTCAGGCAGTTCCACAGGGCTCTGATTCCTCAGCTCTTCACTTACAGATTTTAGCATCACTTACAGATTTTAGCATCTGGGACACACCTGTGTGCACAGAGGAAAGTAAAATGCGATGAAAATCTATTACTTTCATAACCTGATGTAAAAACCCCTCCCCGTGCCACCCCGATTGCTGCCAGTGCGGGGGAGGCACGACAGGCTCTGCTCTCACTCCTCCCAGCAATCAAGAACCAGGCTACAGGACACTATATCCTGAATGGGAAAGGGGAGGAGGCCAGATCCCGATCCTTCATCGATCTGGGCGTGCAGTGGGAGTACAGCATCGAGGACGACACGGAAACGCTGCACACGGATGGGCCCCTGCACGACGCCGTGGTGGTGCTGGTGGGTGACGTGTCGAGCTCTGGGAGCACGGGGCTTGGCCTTGGAGGGGCCCTAAGGACCATCTCAGAGCCAGACCTTGGTGTCTGTACTTTGCAGAGGAATCAACAACAGCGCTGGGTTTATGTTTGCTTGTTCATAGATCATTCCTCGGGAGAATGACACCAGATCCAGCCTGACTTACAAATACATTATCCACGAGGATTCGGTGCCGACCATCCACAGCAACAACGTGCTGCGGGAGGACACGGACACCTTCGAGTGGGCCTTGAAGAGCTGGTCCCAGTGCTCCAGACCCTGCGGTGGAGGTGAGCTGGGGGTGAGGCACCTGTAACAAGAGACAAATTTCCAAAAAACTGGGAGAAGGGAATGATTTAGAATTCTTGGCTTCCCTTTTTAAACAGTGGTTTGTTATTTTAGGGCTCAAGCTTAAAATACCTGAAGTGCATGATTGTTCCCAGGTGTCACACTTGCAGCCTAAGAAGGAAAAGGCTTCTTTAGGTGTTTAAATTCAGAGCCCAAGCCAGTTTGGATGCCCAAACTCAGACATCGATGCTCCTAAGCATTCCCTGTACTCATGGTCTGTCCATGGCTGTTAAGCAAAGAATGGTGAATGCAAATACCCATTCTGCTGTCCTGTAAACCCTGTAGGCCAGAAAAGCCTGTTTAAACCAAACATTCTAACAAGGACCTGATTCTCCTGATTTCTCTGACATGTTTCCCAGGGTTCCAGTACACCAAGTATGGGTGCCGCAGGAAGAGTGACAACAAGATGGTTCATCGAAGCTTCTGCGAAGGCAGCAAAAAGCCCAAGCCCATCCGTAGGATGTGCAACCTGCAGGAGTGCACAGAGCCCCTGTGAGTGTGGCTGGGCACGGAGAGCAGGGGTTGCTCCTTGGGACAGGGTAGCCCCAGCCAGATTGGGTGGGATGAATTCGATGGAATGCTGACAGCTTTCCAGCCTGCAGTTCCTGAATATGGAGGGGAGTTTCTACCTGTGTAAGCATGGATACTGCTCTGATTGGGTGGTTGTAGTATATTTATATACATATATAATAAAATCATGGAATGGATTGGGTTGGAAGGGACCTTAAAGCTCATCTCATTCCAACCCTCTGCCATGAGAAGGGAGTCATTCCACTAGATGAGCTTGCTCCAGGGATGAGGCAGCCACAGCAGGACAAAAAGGTTAACAGTTGATGGCGTCTGATTCCATTTCCCTTTCCAGCTGGGCAGCAGATGAGTGGGAACACTGCACCAAAACCTGTGGGAATTCTGGCTACCAGCTCCGCACGGTGCGCTGCATCCAGCCTCTTCCAGACGGCACCAACCGTTCCGTCCATGCCAAGTTCTGCAGCGGGGATCGCCCCGAGAGCCGGCGGTCCTGCAACCGGGCGCCGTGCCCCGCGCCGTGGAAAGCCGGGCCCTGGTCCCAGGTGGGCAGCAGCGGGTGGGGGCAGCGCCGGCCTGTCCCAAAAGCCATGGCTGGGACATGGGAATTGCTGCCAAGTGCTATGGCACTTGCATATGATCTGTGCTATGTCGTGATCTGTGCCCTCTGTGTCCAACAGTGCTCGGTGACTTGCGGGGAGGGGACGGAGAGCCGGCAGATCCTGTGCCGCGCTGGGGACCGGTGCGAGGGGGAACGGCCGGAGTCCGTGAGGGCTTGTAAACTTGCTCCCTGTGATGGTAAGAGAATGGCTGGAATGGCTTCAGTGGGGGGAATAATTCCTACCTGGAGAGCACCGTGCTGGCAGAGGGGTCACACACAGAGTCCAGCAGTCTCTGGATGTCACAGCTCCCCACGCCGGGGTCTGTCCTGTGAATGTGCTCACACAGGGTTTAACCACACTGGCCCAAGTTGTGTTGGCACAGACTGGGGCCAGAGGTGAAGGTCAGTCCAAAGCAAACCCTGCTTGACCTCTAAATCCCAGGGTAAGTTCTATAAGCTGCCGAGTGAGGGAATAGAAATACATAAACACGGAGGCAAGAGCATTAATGAGGTTCCTGGGAATCCATTACATTGTTTTCATAGAATTTGTAACAGGTTTTGAACCATGCATTTCTTCCTTTGGATTATTCACTCTGTAGGATTTGGGGTTTATTGGGGTTTCAACACCCTCATGGTAGCCCTGATGCTGCTCAGGAGCTGGGAGGAAAAGCAGAGTCAGAGTTCCTTGGCTGGCAGAGGTGTTTTCCCCCAGACTGGACAGGTGGGATCTGCTTTGGCTCCTGTCTTCTGGCAGGGAAAGACTGTTTTTAGTTGATTTAGATTAGATTCCAGTAGCCTCATGTCCTGGCAGTTCCTGGGGAGCTGATCTGCTCTCCCACCCCTCCTGCTCTCAGCTCCCGCCCAGCCTGTGCCAACCGTGTGGAGAAGAATTTGTCCCACCAGCAGCAGCAGAAGGACACAAGCACTCACCCTGGAGAGGGAATGGAGGACTGGCTTGAGCAGAATTCACCTGNCAGAGGTGTTTTCCCCCAGACTGGACAGGTGGGATCTGCTTTGGCTCCTGTCTTCTGGCAGGGAAAGACTGTTTTTAGTTGATTTAGATTAGATTCCAGTAGCCTCATGTCCTGGCAGTTCCTGGGGAGCTGATCTGCTCTCCCACCCCTCCTGCTCTCAGCTCCCGCCCAGCCTGTGCCAACTGTGTGGAGAAGAATTTGTCCCACCAGCAGCAGCAGAAGGACACAAGCACTCACCCTGGAGAGGGAATGGAGGACTGGCTTGAGCAGAATTCACCTGAAGAGTGCAAAAAGGGATTATATAAGGCTCCTTTTGGAACCTGCTGGAAGTAGAGAAGCACAACCCAAATCTCCACACTGTGGGTGGAGTTGTGGAAACTAAACCAGCACAAACAGATGCCCCAAAATGAACCACGAGAGAACGGGACCAAATAAGGGTCACTGCCACTATGGAAAGGCAAAAGGAATTGTACCTATAGCCCAGAATTCCATGCTGAGGCTGGAATGGCCTCACAGTGCCTCGTGGAGGACGGATATTCCCATGCAGAGCTGCTGCTTTCACACCAGGTTTGTCAGGAACCAGCAAGGGTTCTGAGGAAGCTCAGCATGACCAGGACAAGGACAGGTTTAGTCCATAGAATTTGCTATTTATAACCCTTGTCCTCCAGCCCCACTGATGTCTCTGTGGGGGATTTTACTGAGTTCCTTGGAACTGAGCTTATTTTCACCCACTCTGAGGTCAGGCTCCACCTGATATTTTAAAGCAGGAGAAGGCGGTGGCCGGATGCGCTTCTGGCTCATGGTGAGGCAGCCCCTGTGCCCAGGTGAGGACATCTCTCCCTGCAGAAAGCTGATTTTGTTTCAAAGCTTCCAGAGGAGCCTCTGGAAGTTCTTTTTCCTGAGGAAAGGGATGCACATCCCTGCCTTCAGGGCACCTCAGGTGTTGCCCACTGTTCAAGCTTTCCATCAGTTCTGCAGTTCCAGCTGGTCCCTGAAAAACACCAAGCTTAATCCAAACAAAACTTCATCCGCCTCTCACCTTTTATTTTAAGGCATCTCCGAGGGCTCTTGCTTGGGGTTTAATTTCTGTCAGGGAAGATTGCCTTGGCTGCTGATGGATGATGTGCTCAGGCTGGAAGGGAAAGGATGCGGGGTGGGTAGGACACAGCCAGTGTGTGGGGAGGAGCTCTGGGAGGTCGGCACTGGGAACTGCTGTCTGTGCTCCCCCAAAAACACGAGGTGCTAATGTTTCCCAAGTGCCCATCAGTGGGTTCCCATCCCCGGGATGTTTGTTTTGCAGATGAACCCTGCCTGGGAGACAAATCCATCTTCTGCCAGATGGAAGTGCTGGCCCGATACTGCTCCATCCCTGGCTACCACAAGCTGTGCTGCGAGTCCTGCAGCCGGCGAAGCAGCAGCTTCCCACCACCCGGAGGGGCTGGGACTGAGAGGGATGCAGCATTGGATCCGGGCAACTTGCCGAGGGCTCCGACGGTGCCCACGCCTGTGGTGCCCGCCCAGGCTCAGCTCCTGCCCAGGAGCAGCTCTCCGGGCCGGCTGCCTTTTGAAGCACAGCAGGCTGAGCAGCACATCCCACCATCCAGCGCCGAGCCCAAAGGTGCCGCCATTCCGCACCGGAGAGCTCCTCTGGCTGGGAAGACTTCACGGCTGTTGGCTTTCCTGCACCAGTCCGCTGCCAACAGCAGCAGCCTCAGCTCTGGTAGTGCCCCGGCGCTGGCCGCAGCGCTGCCTCTGGTGCCAGCTGAGAACACAGCAGCGGGGGTTCCTGCACCAGCCAGGACCTCTGGGAAGGACGAGGAGCACATTGGGAAGCGATGGCCTCCGAGGGCTGCCCCTGTGGAACGATGAGTGGGAAGGCTTGTGCAGGACAGCCATGGAAAGGGGCTGTTTGGCGCTCTGTGTGTGACTCCCTGACCTCTGGACACTGCGGAGCGTGCTGCATGCCATGGGCAGGGCACTGCAGCGCACAGGTCATCCCCTGTAAATACAAAGGACAAGAAGTGCTGGTTCACTTTCTGGTGCTCCCGGCCTCCTCCCACCCCTCATTCCCTGGCTGGCTGGGACACACAGAGGAAACACCAAAGGAACATTCCTGGCAGTGACTGGGAGTCGCCGAGGGCTCCGTCCAGCTCTGGGCCCAAAAGTTAGCTCTAACCTCAGCACCCCCTGTGGTTTTGGGCTCTAAACCACCCCCATTGTAGGAAATGCCCCACTGCAGGCAGGACCAGACATGGACACTCGATGAAACCAAATGATCCCTCAGGACTCGTTTCTCCCTGGAAGCAGACATTGCACGAGCATCATTGCAGCTGTTGGGTAAATGCAGGAAATCGACATTCATTGTAAGAGTTATGTGCTGTCCCACAACTGTTTACCTCTGTTGTTCCACTGCCAGGTGCCAGCCATCTGCCCCATGAGCATTCCAAGGGCTGGTGTTTAAAAGCAGCATGAGCATAAAAAGTGGACTTCCATTGGCATAGGAATTTCATTCCTGGCACTAGGAAAGGGTTGGGGTATCATCAACGTGATGCTTT
>VZRR01008504.1:0-10438 GCA_013398015.1 Oreocharis arfaki | reverse complement strand
TGGGGTTTTTTTGGAGGGATTGGTGTTTTCGGAGGGATTGGGATTTTTGGAAGGATTGAGTTTTTTTTAGAGGAATCGGCATTTTTGGCGGGATTGGGGTTTTGATGGATTGGGGTCTCTGCATGACGGAATGACCCGCAGCCCCGGCTATTCCCCCCCGTTCCATGCCCTCATTTACCAGCCCTCCGAGCGCGGCAGCAGCCGCTCAGGAATTCCATGGGGAATGAGGGAATAAAGTTGAAAGCTGGGAATTGCTCGGAGCGAGATCCGAGGGAGAGGAAATGCAGGGATTGCCGCTCCGGCAGCCGCGCCGAGTCCCGCGTGGAACGAGCGGCTCCCGCTCCCCGAGGACCGAGCGGTTGAGCTTTCCCGGGAACGCTCCCGCTTGGAACCCAGCCGGGAATCCCGCGGGGCGTGGGATGGGCACGAGCTGAAATCCACTGACCTCCCGCCGCATCCTCGGCGTGTCCGGGCGTTCCTGTGGCTACGGAGCATCGATCCCACGCCGCCGCCGCCGCCACCGGGGGAATGAGCCGGGAATGCGCCGGGATTGATCCCGCGGGGTCGGGGGTGGGAGGGGGCTGCGGGGGCTGCGGTGCCGCGGTGCAGCCGTGCAGGGCGCAGGCTCCGGCGCCGGGTCCTAGCGCCGGCATCCTCCTCACCTGGAATGAGGTCCCGAGGGAGCAGCTGGCGAGGGAAAAGGGGATTGGGAGGGATCTTCTGGAGCTGCGCAATTCCCTGAAGGGAGGGTGGAGCTGGGGAGGGTCGGGCTCTGCTCGTACGGGGAGGAGAGGGAACGGCCGCGAGTTGTGCCGGGTTCAGGTTGGATATTTGGGAAAATTCCTTCGTGGGAAGGGCTGTCCAGCTCTGGCAGTGGTGGAATCCCCATCCCTGGAGGGATTTAGCAGCCCTGCGGATGTGGCACTTGGGGACACGGGTCCGTGGTGGCCTTGGCAGTGCTGGGCAGTGTTGGACTCGATGGTCTCTGAGGAATTTTCGCCCTCAACCACTCCATAATTCCATGGGAATTGGTGTGGGATCCCTGCAGCGCTGGCCAGGGTGACACCGTGTCCCCCCCTCCAGTTTGTGCTGTTCCCACGGGACCTGGCTGGGTGGCCTCATTTTGGGTGCTGGATGTCCCTAATTTGGGGGAGGGGGCTGGTCAGGCTCTGCAGAGGGAGACTTGGGACAAGGCATGGAGGGACAGGACCCAGAGGAATGGCTTCCTGCTGGGAAAGGGGAGCTTGGGGTGGGATCTTGGGAAGGAATTCCTGGCTGTGAGGGTGGGGAGGGGCTGGGCTGGAATTCCCAGAGCAGCTGTGGCTGCCCCTGGATCCCTGGGAATGTCCAAGGCCAGGCTGGACACTGGGGCTTGGATCCACCTGGGACAGTGGGAGGTGTCCCTGCCCGTGGAAAGAAGTTGAAACTGGATGAGCTTCGAGGTCCCTTCCAACCCAAACCATTCCATGACTCCAGGATTCGAATTCAGAGCCCAGGCTGACTTTTAGGGTCCCCTAGGAGTGTTCAGGGCTTAGAGGGGAATTAAAAGCGTCTTAAACTCGCTGGGGATTTATTTTGACGCATTAAAGACCAAACCCCAAGTGCTGGTTTAGGATTTCTCTCCCGAACTCACTTTCCTGACAAACTCCGCTGCTCCCTCCCAGCCCCAAAATCAGCTTTGTGGAGGAATTTCACCAGGAGATGCGTGGAAAAAATACATCCAAATGCAGTAAGGTGGGATTTTGCTCCTGCTGGATAAACAGTGGGAGTTTCTGAAGGGTTTTAACCTTCCTCCTCCTCGTGCTCCTTGAGCTGGGGGTGTTCCAGCTGCTCGGCAGGGGGCTGGCGTGAATCCCAGATCCCAGGGAAAAGCCTGGAGGTTGAGAGGGGATATTTATGGACTTCTTTTCTCGGTGATGATGAATTAGACAGAGATTTTGGGCAGCAGAAAACCCACGTGGATCCTGCAGAGCGCTGGCTGGAGTGGTTTGTGGGGGGACCCATGTCGTGGGAAGTGGAGTGGGCGGCACTGGGAATCCCTGGAAGTGGGATGGGTGGCACTGGGAATCCCTGGAAGTGGGATGGGTGGCACTGGGAATCCCTGGAGCTCTGTGACATCCTGGAGCTTCCTCCCAGGAGAGCGAGGATCGCTCCAGCCCTGGCCAGGGGTGACCCTGACGTGTGGAGAATGCTCTGGGCTGCTCCATCCCGGTGTCCATCCCGGTGTCCATCCCGGTGTCCATCCCAGTGTCCATCCCAGTGTCCATCCCAGTACACGGCTCCCCAGACTCTCTGAGCAGGAGTGGGAGCACAAGGCAGTGCCTCCGGCACGTGGTGATCCTGATAAATCCCAAAATATCTGGGAAGGGGCTGGGATGGGGTCCTGCTTCCCCTGTGCCAGTCCCATCCCTTCTCAGTGCGCCAGGAAATTCATTTCAGAGGTTTAATCAGATTTCGGGTGTGTTTCCCTGGAAAAGGGGATGCTGGAATTCCTGGAAGGTTTATTTATCCTGGGGATTTTTTCAGCTGGAGCAGCAGTTCATCCCGACAGTGCCCGAGTTTGGGGGAAAATTGGGATTGTTCCCCTTGGTACAGAGCAGGTTTAGCCCCAAATCCGGAGGTTGTGGCGAGGGTGGAGCAGCCAAAGCCCCGCTGGAGGTTGGGGTGTTCCCAGAGGGCTCTGGAGCGTCTCACAGGGCTTTAATTACCAAAACTTCCCACATTCCTATGATTCAGGCACTAATAAAGCTCCTGTCCCACCTCAGCTTCTTGTCTTGGACTCAAGATCCTTGTGGGTCTCTTCCAGCTCGGGATTTTCCAGGACTCTTTCCCCTCAAGGGTTCATTTTCCCCCCAAATCCAAGTAGTGAATAAAGCAGGAGATGGTGAGTGGTGCCTGTGACTTTGTGGTGTTGAGGAATGGGATATCCATGAAAATCTGGGACTCGCTGTCCTTCGGGGTCACCGGGGCCTGGTTTGGAATGGGAAGTGGATTTGGGTTTCCATGGTGATGGGATCACCATCCACGGAAGGATTTAGGCTGGAAACTGGGAAAATTCCTCCCAGGGCAGGGGGGGGGAGTGACCATTCCTGGAGGGATTTACCAGCCCTGCGGATGTGGCACTTGGGGACACGGTCAGTGGTGGCCTTGGCAGTGTTGGGGGAGCAGTTGGACACGCTGGGCTCAGAGGGCTTTTCCAACCTGAAGGATTCCATGATTCTATTCCATGATTTCCAGCACAGGATTCCCAGAGAAGCTGTGGCTGCTCCTGGATCCCTGGCAGTGCCCAAGGCCAGGTTGGACAGGGCTTGGAGCCACCTGGGATAGTGGGAGGTGTTCCTGCCCGTGGCAGGGGTGGCACTGGGTGGGCTTTGAGACCCCTCTGAGCCCAAACCCTCCTGTGATCCTATGAAATTGTGTTTGCATGGAAAAAATTCCCTCGTGTTTCAGTTGAACGTGGAAAACTCCGACTGGGGAGGAGGAGACAGAGCCGTGTGACGTTTGTAATTTTCTTTTTAAATTAACAACTCCTCTTCTGCTCCACCTGGGAGCGAAGCCTGTCTTGGTATTCCCTGGTATTTTCCCACTTTCGGGTTTGTCTTGGTATTCCCAGAGCTCTGTGGGAAGAGCAGTGGGAAATTCCCATCCTCTGAGGGGGTGCTGGCCCATCCCCCTTGCTCCCATCTGAATTCCTGCTGAAATTCCGTGGCTCTTTCCCGGTTTTCCTTGCACTCAGAGGAAGCTTTCTTGAATTTGAGCTCCCTCTTGGCATTCCAGCCTCTCCTTGGAACCCAATCCCTGCCGTCACTCCGCGGGCTGAGCACCCTCCAAGTGTTTGTGTCCATGGCTCTCGTCCCCCTCCCGGCTGCTCCCTGCCTCTGGGATCAGCCAGCATCCCAGAGGAGGATTCTGCAGGGGAGAGGAATAGCAAAAATCCTTTAGATTTTAGGAACTCCGCAGGAATTGTTCCCTGTGAGGGTGCCCAGAGCAGCTGTGGCTGCCCCTGGATCCCTGGAAGTGCCCAAGGCCGGGTTGGACGGGGCTTGGAGCAGCCTGGGATAGCGGGAGGTGTCCCTGCCCATGGCACGGGGTGGAATTGTTGGGATTTAAGGTCTCTTCCCACCCAAACCATTCCATGATTCTATAAACAGGTGACACAGGTGATATTTGCTCCCAGGTGAGCTTCCAGTGCCCGAGGAGTTTTTTTTCCTTCTATGGATAAAATCATTCAGATTTTCTAAATCTTCTGAACTGCTTTAATCCCTCTCATGGAATCAGGGAATGGTTTGGGTGGGAAGAGACCTTAAATCCCAACAGTTCCACCCCCTGCCACGGGCAGGGACACCTTCCCCCTATCCCAGGTTGCTCCAAGCCCCGTCCAAGCTGGCCTTGGGCACTCCCAGGGATGGGGAAGATCCCGGAGAGGAGCCTTTGGATCCAGAGTGGCATCCCCAGCTGAGGGAAAGGGGTGTTTATTTTGGGGGTCTCTTTGTCCCACAGCTGTTGGGACACCCCCCCTGCTCTGAATCCGCTGGTTTGGGTGGTTTTCACTTGGTTTTTGTTGGGATACCACAGGGTTTGACTCCTGGTTGTCCCCGGAGCTGCCGGGGCCGAGGGCAAGAGGAAGGAGCTCATCCTCTTTGGAGCTTTTGGCAGAATTTGGGGTGGATTTTGTGTGTGTGGTGTTTCCTTTAAACCAGCACGGAGAGGAGAAGCAGACAGAGCTCTTGTTGACCCTGGGGTGACTCTGCTTGAACTTTTGGTGGTCCCAGTGAGAAATTCCCAGTTTCCAGCTGGGTTTGGTGGTGTTTATCCCAGTTGAGCATTGTTAAATCTCCTTCCCTGAACGCCAGTGATGGCCCCCGGCTTCATTCCGTGGGGACGTTGTGGCCTTCCTCTCCCTGGATGTGCCATGCTCGGTGACATGCCTGTTTTTTTGGGGGTGTATCCATGGTTTTCTCACTCTTCTCCTGGTTCCTGATGCCACATTCCAGCTCAGGTGCAAGTGTTGGGTCGCTTTTCCATCCCGGAGGGGCAGCTCCCATCTCTGCTCCCTGCGACCCAAGGGAACGGCTGGAGCTGTGTCAGGGAAGGTTTAGATGGATAAATCAGGAAAAAGTTCCTCATCCAGAGGGTGCTGGGGCACTGGAACAGCTCCCCGGGAAATGGGCACGTTCCCAAGGCTGCCAGAGCTCCAGGAGTGTTTGAACGACGCTCTCGGGGACAGGGTGGGATTGTTGGGATTGCCCTGTGCAGGGAAGGAGTCGGATCCGTGATCCTGTGGGTCCCTTCCACCTCGGGATACTCCGCGGTTTGGAGGTGGTTCCAGGGGCTGGGACTGGCCAGTGGCCCGTGCTGGTGGCTCCCAAATCCCTTCGTTAGCCCGATTAGCAGCGGGAACAGTGCCCAGCAGAGGGATGAGGGCCTTAATTTGGGATCCCTCAGCTCTCGGGGGAACAATGGGACACAATGGGACACAACAGTCACCTGTCACAGCCAGGCGCAGGGGACAATCAGCGGTCATTAAAACCGCCCGTAATTAACCCCTTGGGCTCTCCCCACCCACAGGTGCTGCTCACCTGTACCTGGGAGATTCGGGACAAACCCCGCTCCAGCGCAGGGTTGTTTTTCCTCAAAATCCCTCCGTGGTGGGAAGAGCGAGCGGGACAAGCTTTGTCTGGCGACACAGCGGGCGCAATTTGGGGTGTCCCTGCCCAGTGGCCACCTCAGGGCGAGCAGGGGGAGGCCCGGAGCGTGGCGGGGGCCGGTGGCCGCGATGTGGCCGTGCCCGTGGCTCCTGCGGGGAGCGTTAGGACCCAGCGAGCCTCCGGCGCCGTGACAAGTCTGGAGCGGCACTGGCGCAGAGTGGCTCCATCGGCAGCGCTGGAATTCTCTGTATCCCTCCCCTCGGAGCATCCTCGCCCAGAAAAAAAGGGTTTCCCTGCTTCTCGTACCGCTCGGGGGAGAAGGGGGGGTGGGAGGGGGCGCGGGGATGCTGGGATCGGCCGGGACGCTGGGAAGCGCCGCTGGATGCTGCCGGCCGTGAGCTGGGAGAGCTGCTGGCTGCGAATCGGGAATCTCTGGAGCGCGGCAGCATGGCCCAGGGCAGGAGGCACGCGTCCGGCCGGGTAAGGGGGAGGGTGGGAATGGGGGGCTGACTCAACAGCTCTGCCGGCTCCTATCGCGACAGATCGCGACGCTGTCGCAGCGAAAATAGCTGGGTTTTGTCGGGAGATCTCGATTGTGCTCCCTGCGCGCTCCCGGATCCCTGGAATGTGGCACCTCCCTCGCTGACAATAATGCCGGGAGGGGAGGTGGATGCTCCGGCTCGCACCAGGGCCGGGTGTTTTGGCCGGAGTTAGCTGCCCGCGGAGGTGATTACCCCAATTCATTACCGCGATTAATTACCCCGGCGGCCGAGCCTCCGCTCGGGCTCAGCCCCTTGCCGGGGCTCCGGCACAGCCTTGCCGGGGCTGCTCAGCACAAAGATCCCGGTGTGTTTTCCTGCCTGCCGCGGGCTCCCCTCCCTCCGGGCCGCTTTTCCAGGCGGCACGGAGCGATCCCGAGCTTCCGCGGGCCTGGCAAGCGCTTCCAGGTTTTTCCGTATTGCAGCTACCCCTGGGGCTGTGCGGTGCCAGCGGCAATCCCGGGCCAGGCCTTGCCCGGGAGGTTCTGTCCCTGTCGCTGTGTCCCTCTGTGGCCGCAGTGACATTGTGTCCCAGACCCTGCCGGGCACCGCCAGCGCCTTTGGGCCCGGCTGTGCCAACTCGGCAGCGGCTCCGAGATGGAGCCGGGGAGGGCAGAGCCTTCCCAGCGCTCCACGGGACCCCCCAGACCCCCCGTGGGCACCGTGTCCTGCCCGCTGTGGGATTCGCCAGGCCCGGAGCCGGTGGGATTTGGGCCGTGGCCGAAGGGATTTGGCTGCAGAGGGAGCAGCTCGGGAGAACTTCCCGGCCTGGAGCCTTTTTTGTGCACCCCGGCAGGGTCTGAGTGTGTGTCCGTGCGGGTCTGTGGGGGCTGGAGCCCCCCCAAACCTGCCTGTTTTCCATGGGGAGCAGGAGGAAGGGGGTGAAATTCCAACCTGAGTCCTGACGGCTCTGTCACGACAGCCTGGGGGGATCTGGGGGCTCTAAGAGGCAGGGATGGAGCCAAACGCTGGCTCCAAGGGCTGATGGAGAGGTGGCTTTGGGACTGGGGGCAGAACTGGGGGTCCCAGGGGTGCCAGGGCAGCGCTGGACGCTGCAGGCAGGGCGCTGTGAGCGGGTTATCCCTGTTGGGCTCACATGGATTTTGGCATGGGCACCGCAGGGACCATGGCTGTGCCAGCCCCCCTGCTGGATTTTGGGGACACTGCTCCCGGTGTCCAGAGAAACCCAAACCCTCCCGGCTGGGCAGCCCGGAATCCGGTGCCACCATGGTCATGCCAGTGCCACGTCCTGGTGTCACCCAGGGCAGCCACCCTGGATCCCAGGGCGATTCCTCCTTTCCACAGGGATCTTGTGGCAGCAGCGCCGTCGGCTCGGCGCTGGCCAGGCTTAAACCCAGAATTCTTCCCGAGTCTTTCCCTCTTCCAGCTCTGTGGGTCGCGCCTGGAATTTGGATCTATGTCACAGCTGGCTGCTCGGGATTCTCCCGAAACTTTTGATCTGAGCTGTGAGTGACGGTTTGAGGCTCCGTCAGTCTCACCTGCACGGGGGGGAGGAGCACACGGAATATTCCCCGGGGTGATCCGCCGGGATGGAGAGGAATGCCTGAAGCCCTCGGTTGGAGCACTGGGGTGACCCAAATCGCCGGGAATTCATCCCGTTTTCGGTGCCTCGGCAGCAGGATCTCCACACAGCAGAGCAGACAGTCTGTGGATGTCTGTCACGCTTCAAAAAGGGGGGGAAACAGGAAAATGCTGGATTTTGGGAAGTCATGGGGAGCAGAGTCTCCCGTGGTGGTGGCAGCGCAGCCACGTCCTCGTCCCTCACCTGGAGCGGGGGACAGGCTCCTCCTGGCCTGGTGGCTTCCTCCAGTGACGGCTGCTCCAGAGGCTCAGCATTCCTGGTTGTTCCTCTGGCTGCCCCATTCCCACCCAGCTGGCCTCCACTGTGAATCCCTGGATTTCTCATCCACTGGGATTTAGGAGCTTGTTGCCGAGCGGTGACAGAGCTGTCACTTGGAGTGGCCCCAGCCCTTCTCTCTTCCCACGTGGCTTCCCCCAGTTCTGCCCCTCCATCCTCTTCTCTCGCTGTCCGTACCCCTCATTCCCAGCGTTCCTGAGCGTGTTCCCCCGGGAATGTCGGCGTGGCAGAGGCCATCCATGAGGAGCTGAGGAAATTCTGGGCTGTGTCACCGGCTGCTGCCCGGCTGTCGTGCCCTGGTGTCCCCAGAGATGTCCCCAATGTTTGTAGGGTCTGTCCCCTTCGTCCTTCCTCAGCTGGACAGGGATTGTCACCGCGGCCAGGAGGAGTGACCACGGGTGTGTCCATCTCTTCTGGGATGGCCATCGGATCCCCGGCCACGGTCAGCTGGCTGGGAATGCCCATCCCACCTGCTTCCAGCTGGGACAGTTCCCCCTCTTGTAAAACCTGGATTGATCACGTTGGTTTTGTGGGAATTCCGCTGGGGGGGTTTATATCTGTTGGATTGGAGCTTCCAAGTGTCTCACAGAGCCATTTCTGATTAGCTGGAAACAGAAGGTGGAGACCATTTCTTGCTCCTGAGGGATGGGGTGTGGTTGGGGAGGTTGGTTCTGGGCTCTCCTTCTTTTCCCAAGTGCGAAAGACTCGGGAAAAGTTTCCGTGAAATTAGTGCTGGTTGGCAAATGTCCATCAGGGCCAGGCTGGGAGAGCTGGGAATGTTCCCCTGGAGAAGGGAAGGTTCCAGGGAAAGCTCTGAGCCCCTTGCAGGGCATAAAGGGGCTCCAGGAGAGCTGGGATTTGGGACAAGGGATTTGGGGACAGGACACAGGGAACGGCTCCCACTGCCAGGACTTGGAATGCGTCACATCCAGCAGATCGAACGGAAATCAGGAGGGATAAAAGCTCCTGCTCCAGGAACCTTTCAATTTACTGGGGATTTGAGATTTTCCTTTGGGCTTCTTGTTTCCTTGGAGCTCTGCTCTCATTTTCCATCCCACCTGGGACACGATTTTCCGGGTGCTTGCAGGATGTTGCTGCGGCCCTGGCAGCCGGAAGGAGCCAGAACTTGGGGAGATATTTGGGTCTGGAGCATCGGTTTTGCCTTTGAGGTCTTGGGTTTCTTGGCTGGGTGATGGATTTTGGGGTTTGATACGAGATGGTTTTGGTTTCTGCCGGTTGGGTTTGGATGCAACCTGGAATTGTGGGAAAACCTCCATCCCTGGTTTTAGTCACAAAACCCCGAACCCGGTGGGTTCGCTCTGCGTCCCGACCTCTTCAAGCGATGTGCAAGGGGAAAGGGGATGGTTTGTTGGCATTCCAGGAGCTTCCAAAGTCCCCTGGGTTCTTCCACAGGCTGGGGATTCCCTGAATCTCCCAACCCCACTGTGGTGTCCAGCTGTGGCCGAGGTTTGTCCGCAGGGCCTTCCCGGCCGTTCCCTGCCGTGCCGGGTGGAAGAGGCTCTGTTTTCCTGGGATAAAAAATGGATTCTTTGGCTGAAGCCAGGCCTGGAGCAACCAAAACTCTGCATTTCTGCACAATGACCAGAACCAGTGACACGTGGGGAGGGGGAAATGCCAAACTGGTCCCGGTTTTGGGGACTGCTGGGAGTTTGGGGTGAGCGGGAAGATGGAGCTGAGCGGGACAGGGAACATCCAGGCTCTCTCTGGGATAGAGGCAGTGGGATTGGAAGGTGTCAGGGTTTGAGGAGAGGGGCTTTGGACACGGGCATGGGGGGACAGGACACAGGGAATGGCTTCCCACTGGAGAAGGGGAGGTTTGGGTGGGATATTGGGAAGGAATTCCTGGCTGTGAGGGTGGGGAGGCCCTGGCACAGGGTGCCCAGAGAAGCTGTGGCTGCCCCTGGATCCCTGGAAGTGTCCAAGGCCAGGCTGGATGAGGCTTGGAGCAGCCTGGGCTAGTGGAAGGTGTCTTTGCCCATGGATGGGGGGGGAATTGTTGGGATTTAAGGTCCCTTCCCACCCAAACCATTCCAGGATTCCATGATGAATCTGTTTTACTCAGGCTGGTTGCAGAGCAGGAGGCCTTGGGGGTAGATCCCAACAAATTCCCTGTGATCTCAATAATCCCGAGGGTCTCCAGGACCCATGGAATTCCTCACATCCATCACCTCAGTGCTGCTCCAAGGGCATGGATCCCCTGGATAACCACACCCGAAGCCATCCTGGTGCATCCCGGGATGTCACGCTCGGGGTGTCCCGGTGCCCTCTGAAATAGAAATATGGATGTAATGTTTGTGACAGGATCATGGAATCATGGAATTGCCGAGGTTTTAAATCCCTCCAGGGCTGGG
>VZRR01008488.1:9588-22348 GCA_013398015.1 Oreocharis arfaki | reverse complement strand
CTGGAGGGGAGGCAGAGCTCCCCTTTGGATGGAGAAGGGAGCAGGGAAGCTGCCAATATTCCTTCCAGGACTGCCAGTTCCCAGGATTAATAGGAGGCTGTTGAAAAGCAGGAGCTCTCCTGAAATCCTCCGGAGCCGTGGGAATAAACTGAACCTCAAGTTTAGGCTTTGGTTTAAAAATTAAAAATGCCGTTTCTGCAGCTGCCGGGAGGGGTTTTTTTCCACGATTGCTGGAGCACACCCCGAAGGGCTGATATCCGATGGTAAATCCAAAACGCCCCAAAATCACCTTTAAGAAGGAATTTACCGGGTTTTCCACACCCATTTCATACATTTCAGAGCACGTGGAGCGGGAGAATTTTTCAGGAAGCTGCATTTGCTCCTGCGCCCACCCCAGCAGCCGCAGCAGCTCTTGCAAAGGGCTCTTTTTCAGCAGGAATCTCCCGAGATTTGGGAGATTTGAACGTTCACTCCCCATGCACAGCGACCCTCCCGGGGTCTCTGTCCCCGCCCAGGTGACAGGCTTCCCACAGCAAGGCTCCCTGGTTTTAATTAAGCAAACCCCGATAGCACCCCAAGGGGAGCAGGGGCAGAGCCTGGCGGCCTCTGGGCAGGGCTCAGGCGTTTCCAGCTCCTCCCCCTCGGATCCTGGTGCCGGACACAAATCGCTGGGAACCTGGCAGGTGGATTTTCCAATGGGGCTTTTCCTTGTTTCCCACAAACTGCTCCGAGCCGGGAAGCTGAGAGGAATCCGTTTTTCCACGAGGGCCACCAGCAGCACCTCGCTCCAGGAGATTTTTCCCAGAGGACAACGCACACAAGAGCTGAAGGCTCTGACCCAAAATACTCCTAAATCCATGAGATGGACACCAAAAAATCCCCCTCTCCCAGCCTGGCCAGTCCCATCTCCCCTGAGCTGCTCCCTCACTCTTCTTCCCCCTAAAATCGCTCCCCAGTCCTTCACCGCTCCCACTTCCACAGCAGAATTCCCACAAATCCTGGAGGATTTGATTTTTCCTCGCCCAGAAACCTCCCAGGCCTCTCAGCTGCCCAGAGAGCAGCAGCTCCAATTTTAGCTCCAACCCCAAAAGTTAAACAAAAAGAACCTCAGAAGGGATTCTTGGGTTATTTGGGGTTTTTTTTTTTCTTTAAAACGTTGTGGTTTGTGGCTCCCAGTTGGATTTGCACATCCCCAGGGCTCCTCCAGCCATGCCAGAGAAACCTCTCAGGAAACCTCTGGGGCTGCCCAAAAATCTCTTCCCGGTTTTCCACTCCAGGCTGTCCCCAAAGGGGACAAAGTCCCGGCAGCACGAGGAGAGCACAGAGGGGAACGCTCAGGGAAAAGCAGAACTGGGATGCAGGAGGAGGAGATTCCTCAGGAGAGGAGGAGGAGGAGGGACGGGGCTTCTCCGTCAGGATCCGCACAGGACACACGGGATCGTGGAATGGTTCGGGTGGGGTGATCCCAAAGCTCAGCTCCCGCTATCCTGGGCTGCTCCAAGCCTTGAGCTCCTCCAGGGACGGGCATTCCAAGCGATCCCTCCCCTTGCCTGGATCCCAGCATCTCCCGGCAGGAAGCAGAGCCCTCCCAGAAAAGCTCCGTGCAGTGCAGAGCTGAGGGCCCCCAGCGCTCTCCTTTCCCCTTTCCCACCCCGGGACCCTCCAGGCCATTCCAGAGGCCGGGAATGCCCGTGCCTGGCACTGCCCTAAGCCCGTCATGCGCAGCCCCGCTCGTGCCAGCGGCTCCCCCCGGAGCAGATTAACCCCGCCGGGCTCCGCGGCCGTGCCGTGGTGTCACCGCGATTAAATCAGATTTACTGCCCCCCTCCCCTCGCTCCCCGCCCTTTCCCGAAAGGAATTCCCCCGGCTGTGCGAGGGGAAGGGCTGGGAAGGAGAGAAATCGGGAATTGCTTCGTTCTCCGCTTGGAATGATCCAAAAACGCCCGGCTGGGCCCGGGAGCGCTGGCACTGCCAGGCTGGGGGGTCACACTGGGGCCACTTTGGGGTGCAGGGCGGCCACTGAAGGAGGGTTAAACCCGAAGCCGCGGGAATCACCAGCTTTGCCAGGGGCGCTGCTTAATTAGCGGGCGCTAATTAACATTTAAATCCCCGCACGATTGGATTTTTAGCCTAAACCACGGAGATCCACTTGGGTTCCTCGTTGTTCTTTCAGCACCTGGGCCCAAACCCACAAGCCCAGAGCCACAATAACCGCAGGAGCTTCCTCCCCTCTCCGGGACAACATTCCTGCAGCCATTCCACACCCACACCCCCGGCAGCGGGCAGCCAGCTCCCAATTACAGCAATTAACGCTGTGGGTATTAATAAACCAGCGCGGGTTTCCCAGCAGGAAAACTTGCAGGGGCTTGTTGGCAGAGCAGGGAGCCCCGGGCGATTTTGGGGGGCGGATGGGGGAATAATTGGAATTACAGGGTGAGAGCGCAGGGTCTCCAAGGTCTTGGAAGCACATCCCAGTGCGGGCAGAGGTGGAAAGACCACGAGGGTCCTCCCCAACCCAGGAAGCTCCTGCGGAGCCTGGGAGCAGGGAGATGGAGCTCCTTTTCCGGCACGGGATTATCCAGGGGGGTTTTTGAAGCCTGCACCCCGCAGAATTTATGGGCCACCCGTTCCCAGCACGACCTGGATCCTGCAGGGACCCAGCTCCGGGAGAACTGCGGGGACACAGGGAACATTTCCTCCTCCCGGGGCCGGGAGCAGCTCCTCATCCTCTCTTCCCCACCTGGGAAGGTTTTTATCCCACTCCACGGGGTTTTTTTAAGGCAGGGTGGCTGCAGGTAGGGAAGGAGCCGCTCGCTCCCAGCCCTGCCCTTCCTCCCCCCTCTTTCCCAACCCTTCAGCTCCTGTTTTCTCTTTCCAAGCACGAGAGAAAACGCTCGGGAGCAAGACCAGACACAGAGAGAGAGGAAGCGGCGGCTTCCTTGCCCATCCAAGGGCAATTATCTATCCCAGGTGTGCTGCAAGCCGCCCGTTCCCAGGGCCGGGCACCGGGATCGTTCTCACCTCCCTGGAGCATCAAGGGGGAACCCCTCGGGCAGCCCCTGCCCGGCAAACACCGCTCAGCCTGGAAATATCCACCCCGGGAAAAGGAATTTGGGCAAAAAACTCATCCCGAAGGAGTTTTCCTGCGGTCAGGGAGTTCCCGTGGCTCCTTGAAGCTTCCCGGGTGGGATTCCCTGTTAATCCCCCAGGCCAGGGATCCTCGCTCAGCCCGGCTCCCGCAGCTCCTCAGAGCCCGGGCATTTACATCCCATTTTATATGGAAAGCACTAAAATGGGATCACACCTTTTAAAACTGATATTTCCACCTCGCTGCGACGCCCAGGCCCTGCCTCCCCCTCCCCTCCCTCCCCACCAGGCCTCGAGTTTTAATTGAAAAAATGTGATTTAGGTTAATTGCCAGCAGATGAGTTACAGGCCTCAAAAGCAGGGGAACATTTGATCCAGCGGATTTATGGCAGCAGGGAACCGACCATCCCAGCTTTCTGCATCCCCCTCACAGCCCTGCTGCCAAAACAGCTCAGCTGGCCCCCCTCAAAAAAAAAAGGAAAAAAAAATGTAATTAGTGTTTAATTTCTTCACAATTTTTTTTTTACCTTCCTTTTAATTGCTCCACATAAAACTGTCCTAGAATTTTACAGCCTGGCCCAGTCCTCCGTGCTGGTTTTAATTAGGCTGAGGCAGGGCTGGCACTTGGTTTGGAGAGGGGGAGGACGCCAGGCCACGCTCTGGGAAGGTTTTGCCATTCCAAGCGCCCGGAAAACGTCAGCAGGAGCAGCGGGGAGCAGGACCAGTCCTCCCAGAGGTGGAACTGGGGGCAGCTCATCCCGCTCATGGCTCCCCGCTCCAAGAAATCCCTGTTGGGAGGGAGCAGAGCTCTCTCCCAGCTGGAGAATTCCCTCTCCTCGAGGGCAACCAAAGCTCAGCTTAGAGAGAAAATGAGCTCAGCTGGGAGCAGCTTTGGGGTTAATTCCCATTCCTGGGGGATTTGGGCTGGGGGGTGCCCAGCCCTTCCCTGGAGAGGGGCTTGGGCATCCCAAAACACGCCCAGCCTACAGGAGGAGCCAGGGAATTCCTTGCAGTCCATCAGAATTCCCCCAAGGAGTCTCTGTGCACGAGGTGGGGAAGAGGAGGGATGAGGCACGGGGGAATGAATTGAAGGAATGGCTGGGGAGGGGCTGAGAGAGGGAAATCAGCCCCTTTCCCACCCTGTTTCCTGAGCTTGGCCCTGCTTTGCAAACCCTGGGATGCCTGGAAAGGATTTTTCCAGGGCAGGACGAAGGCTCAGCCCTGGGTGAGGGGGGCAGCGGGCCGGGCTTTGCTCAGCTGCGCTGCCCGAAGCTCAAAAACCAACAACCAGCGATTCCATGCCCTGGTTCCACCCTCTCCGCGCATCAAACCCCGATGGCACCATCCCACGGGCACAGAACCCCCCTCCCATGGCTAAATCCAACATGGAAAAACCGGGAGAAGAGCTCCAGCCTCGCCTACCTGCTCCAGCACGGAGCAAACTCCTCATCCTCCCAGGCCCCAGCTGCTGCCTCCCTGCAAAGCACCAACCCCCCCAGGGCTGAGCTTTCAGCTGATGCCAGAATTAGGGATGGGCTTGGGGAGCTCCCGGGAAATCTGAGACGGGGAATTGCCCCCGGGCGCTCAGCATCAAGGCAGAAGGAAGCGGGACAAAGCGGTGCCAGCCCGAAGCGAGGGAGATCCTTGGGGTCCCTGCGAGCCCAAAGCCCGCTGTGACACCCCCGCGGCTTTAACCATCGAAAGCAGGCACTTTGGGAGAGGCTGGATGGTGGGAAAGGGGCTGGGAACCCCCTCAAAGAGCTTGGGAGGCTCCAGCTGAGGGCACAACCCCCGGGGCTGGGCTGGGCTGGCCTTGGCGGGGCCGGGTGAGCCCCGGGATCCAAAAGGGTTTTTCCAATCTAAACCATTCCGTGATGCAGAGGAGCCCAACCAGCCCTGCCCCAGCCCCGAGGGTGTTTTCTGGAAGGTTCCAGGTGTCCCTGTGGGTGTGGCCCTGCAGCATCCCGGGGGATGCATCCCTCACACAGCTGCAGCCACCCCGACCCTGCTCAGCTCTCAGAGCAACCGGGATGAGGCACAGTGCCTCCAAACCCACACCAAACCCACACCAAATCCTCACCAAACCCACACCAAATCCTCACCAAATCCTCACCAAACCCACACCAAATCCACACCAAATCCTCACCNCACCAAACCCACACCAAATCCACACCAAATCCTCACCAAATCCTCACCAAACCCACACCAAATCCACACCAAATCCTCACCAAACCCTCACCAAACTCACGCCAAACCCACACCCCAGCAGCCCCAGGACCCAAGCAGCTCCTGGAAATCCCCCCCACGCTGGCAGCAGCCCCAGCAGATGTGTTTTACCATTCCCAGAGGGAAAACAACATCCAGCCGAGCATCCCTGACTGCCTGGAAACACAGCCCAGCTGGGGAGGGACAGATGGAATGGGGCAGAAATGGGATGGGGATGGAAAAGTGGGAGTGGGGGGATGGCTGGGGTTGCTCTGTGCTCCCCCCTCAGCTGCTCACTCCTCTTTCTCCTCTTCCTCCTTTTCCTCCTCCTTTTCCTCCTCCCTGCGATGGCTCCTGGATTTTACCTTTGCCTTTATTCCACCTGGAGCAAACAAAATGAATCCGTCCCTGTCCCCATCCCAGCTGGACTCTGCTCCCTCTTTTTCCCAAGCAAGGAGGGGCCCCCTGCCCGCTGAGCCTCCTACGGGACGGGATCCTCACACCAGCAATCCCAGGAAAAATGAACGTGGCTCCTCCCGGCCGTCTCTCACATCCCTGCTCCCAACAGCTCCTGCAGCTCCATCCCTGCCTGGGGTGGTCGTGGGTGGCATTCCCGGGAGCTGGCTCAGGGATTACCCCACAGGGAATTACTGGGAAAGGGCTTTAGGGTGAAGGAAGGAAGATTTAGATGGGATATTGGGAAGGAATTCCTGCCTGTGAGGGTGGGCACACCCTGGCACAGGGTGCCCAGAGAAGCTGTGGCTGCCCCTGGATCCCTGGGAGTGCCCAAGGCCAGGCTGGAACAACCTGGGATAGCGGAAGGCGTCCCTGTGGAGCTGGATGGGATTTCAGGTCCTTTCCAGCCCAACCACTCCAGGATTCTCTCCAGCAGGATCCTGTGCCGCCCTCCACGGAGCAAACGAGCCCAGGGAGCTCTCAGCTGGCCCCACAATCCCAAAGAGCAGCTGGGAACTGCCCCAAGGGCACCGGCAGGATCGGGACACGCCGCAGGACTGGGACACACCGAGGGGAGCTGGGAGATGTCCGGGGAGGCTGGAGCACAGCAGATCCGGCTGCCCAGCCCCCCAGTGGGATCATTCCGGAGCAAAAGGGACACGGGAGTGGTTCCAGAGAACCTCCTGGAGCACCCCTGGGCGAGCACGGAGCACCCCGAGGCGCAGAAGGGGCGAGGCAGCGCTGGGCCCCGAGCGGCGAGGGTTAATATTTGCATTTGGGAAAGCAAACTCATAAATCCGGCGGATTTATCCATGCTCCCAGCCCGTGTTTCCCGGGAGGAAGGATGGGCTGGTTTTCCTGCTGCTCACCAGGTAAATACCGGCCTGGTCCCACCCTGCCCCGGCCGTGTCTGCTCAGAGCAGGCCGGGGCTGGGGGAGGCCGAAGGCAAGCGGCCTTCGAGGGAAATATTCCGTAGGAGCCCCAAAAATTCCAGATCCGAGCGCTGGGATTCCCCAGTCCACCCCTGGATCTGTCCCCTGCAGGAGTCCAGGGTGAACCCTGCAGCTCCCGGGCAGGGAATTCTGCTGGGAAAGGATGGCAGCAGGGGCTCGGTGCTCCGGGCTCATGGGCAGGGTGGGGATCAATCACAGCTCGGACTCGAATCTTGGAGAGCTTTTCCGACCTCAGTGATTCTGGGAGAAACTTGCTGCTCCCAAATAATTATTTGGAATTCATGCTCCTGAGGCCACTGTGCTTTGTTTATGGCGGGACGCCTTTATTTTTTTAATAATTCTCTGAATCTTATAAAAAATAACCCTAGAAGGATATTCCCACTACATTAATGTCCCTTTTATGTTCCATTCCCCCACGGCACCTCCCGGTGCTCACAGGGTAGGAGGGAACAGAGTCCAGGCACAATTAATAGCAGGGTTTAAGGGGAAATAATTTGCATTTCAGTGGCTTTTGGGGCGGCAGGGGTGGTTAAAGGCTGGAAAGGGAACAGGGGAAGGACAGGGGAGAACTTCCCTGCAGAATAAAGGTGATGAACCGCTGGGCTGGCTTTGTCGGGCTGGGAGTTTCTCAAGGTTTCCTGCACAATCCAAGGCATCCCCAAAATCCCCTGGAGGTGTGGCTGAGCCGAGGCAAAGGGAAAACAGCATCCAGCACTCACGGAGCCAGTGGGGTTTATTAAATTGGGTTTAATTGTCTCTGAGGGTGACACTCCCCTGGCTGTGACATTCCCCTCGCTGGGGTTCGGCTTCCCCCCACTCCTGCTCCTGCTTCCCGGTCCCACCTGGGCTGGGATCCACGTGGGATGTTCCAGGTGTGGCACGAGGACCCTCCCGAGGCCGCCCAGCACAGGATGAGCCTCTGGCAGGCAGTTTGAGACCCCAGCATCACCAGCTCAGCTCCTGCTCTTCCAAAGGCTCCAGCTCCCACCACGGGATCCGCCGCAGCTCCAGCATCCTCAGGAAGCACCCAAACCCCCAAAAAGCAGCAAAAAAAAAAGACCAAAAAAAATCCACTGGAAACCGGGCAAGCGCTTGGTCCTTCCTGGAGAAAAACACGGAGCTCCTGTTCGACCCAAGAGCTCTCCAGCATCCATCCGTCACCAGGATCCCAAAGGATAATTCCCAAAGCCCGGCTGAGAGCTAATTGAGTCCTGTCAGTTCCACGTGTCAGCTCCTGGAGGAATCCCCCTCCCTGGGAGGGGGCTCTGGAGCCCAGGCGGTGTCCGGGAGGAGCAGGTGTGGAGCTGGGTTTGGTGGTGGGGCCGAGGGAGAGCCTCTCACAGCCCTGACATTCCAGCACTGCCCAGGGAGAGCTGCTGGTCTCGGCTGTCCCCGTGTCCAGCTGCAGTGTCCATCCTTGGGAGCTGTTCCTGGCTGTCCTGGCTGTCCCCTCTGTCCCCGTGTCCAGCTGCAGTGTCCATCCTCGGGAGCTGCTCCTGGCCCTCTCTCCCTCACCCCGAGCCTTCAGCACGGACCCTACGAAGGAAAAACACGGCGTGAATGAAGGGCCGGGCTGGGGCAGGCAGGGGGTGATTGTTCCTCGGCGCCGAATCCGGTGCTTGGAGCGATGTGGGAAAGAGGAGACGGAGCAGCAGCCCCGAGGCCTCCCCTAAAAGCCCCTTTGGCACCAGGGCTCACCCCACTGCTGAGGAACACCCGCAGCTCCGCAGGGTGGGGCTGGGTGACACCACGGCACGAGCGGAACGCCGGGGAGCTCTTAAAGGGTTTTATTTTTTAACACCTTTCCCAGAGGCAGGGACAGTGCTCGGTGCCCTGGGAGACGCTGCGCTCGCTGCAGGCAGAGGATTTGCAGCCGGGATGCAGGAGCATCTCCCGCCTCTCGGGCATCACAGAGCTCTGCATGGCACTGACCCCAAATTCCCGGGCTCTGGGGCCCACAGCACAGCAGGATCTGGGATGAGCAGCTCAAACATCGGTGGTGACACCCCAGAGGTGCCTCATGAGCATCACTGGGCTTTGCAAGGCCCCAATCCCAAATTCCCGGGTTCTGGGCATCACTGCAAGGCAGGATCTGGGACAGGCAGGGAGCTCAAACGCTGGGGGTGGCACCCCAGAGGCACCCAGTGCCCCCTGAGGAGGTCCAGGGGCACTTCACGAGCATCACCGGGGTTTGCAAGGCACTGACCCCAAATTCCCAGGCTCCGGGCACCTGTGCCCAGCGGGATCCGGGACAGGCAGGGACGGTGGTGACACCCCGGGGGCACCCAGCTGAGAACATCCAGGCTCCCCAGCCCCACCGCCGGCCTCAGGAGGGGGCATCCCCTCAGGAGGGGGCCACGGAGGTCCCCCCAAAGCGCAGGGGCTGAAGTCGCGCGTGTCCCCAGCCCCGCGAGGGAGCGCCGGGTGCGGCCGGCCCCGCTTTGCCCAGGGCGGCTCCGGGGAGCGCCGCGTTTGAAGGCGCCGCGGCCGAGAGCGATCAGAGGCGCGCGCAGGCGATAGCGCAGCCCCGGGCGCGGGCTCTGATCTGTTATCTCCTATCTCTTATCGCTTATCTCGGGCCGGGCAGTGCCGCGGCGCGGGATTGAACGCGCGGTGACACCCGCGGATCAAAGGCGCTGCCCGCAGGAGCCTTCGGGCAGCTCGGGAAGCGGCCGCAGCTCCGCGGGGATGGGGCAGGAGCCGCCGGCACTGCGGGGATGGAGGCACGGCGGGCAGGAGCGATGTGCCCAGCGCCGGGCACTGCTGCGGGATGTCCCCTGCCCGTGCTGGGGACATCAGCGCGTCCTTACTGCGACAGTCGGGCTCGGTGCCAGGGGGGTGCCCCCGCAGGACAGAGCCCTTTGCTTTCTGCCAGAGACGCCCCCAAGGAAAGACCACCCAGACCCCAAAAAATCCTTAAAAACCCCCACTCCTTCCCCCCCACTGAACCCTCCCGGCCAGCCGCATTTCAGGTGCGGTTGAGTTTTTCCCGTTGCCTCCCACATTCCCCGTGAGGGATCATCTGCTTCCCAGCGGCCCGGCCCGGAGCAGCACGGCCCGGCCACACACTGCGAGCCACCAGCGTCTGCTGGACACCAGCCCCGCGGTTTTCGTCCTCTCCACGAGCCCCCACAGCATCCCGGGAGAGCAGGGATGGAGCAAGGGCTCAGCAGCATCCCGGGAGGAGGAGAGGATCCACCCCGAGCCGACAGAGGAGGAGGAGCTGAGCCTGCAGCAGGAACGAGGATGATCTGCACATTTTGAGGCGGGGATCTGCCTCCTGCCCTCCCCAACCCCGTGTTCTCCAGGAGCAGAGCAAAGTGCAGGAATAAAACGGGAATTTTGGCTGCGGAGGGCGGGAGCATCCTCAGACAGCGAGAGCACGACCTGTGCGGGCAGCAAAGCCAAGCGGGAAAGGGATCCGCGGGGCAGGGACGGGATTCTGGCAGCTCCCACCTCCTGCTGCTCCCTCAGACCCCTGGCCCTGCTCAGACATGCCCCAGTCCCGCCTTTACTGTCGGAATTCTTCCCGTCCAAAGGGCTGGATTTACAAAAATGCAGCCGGAGAGCCACAGCCCCGCGCAGGAACCGGTCCCAGCACAGCGCGGCCACCTCAGAGCCTCGCGCCCTGGCCTTGAGCACTTCCAGGGATGGGGCAGGCGCGGAGGGTCCTGCGTGACCTCAGCGCTGTGCCAGGCTTGCAGCAGCTGCCTCGCTCCAGGAGGATCTAAACCGGCCGGGAAGGATCAGCGAGGCTCGGGGCAGCCCCTTGCCACAGCCGCAGCCGCCCTGAGCCTCCCCCTTCAGCCCCGGCCCAGCTCCCAGAGCCCCAGTCCCGAGCGATTGCCCGCGGTTCCCAAACCCTGCCAAAGCCCCAGCCAGCCCTGCAGAGGTGTCACTGCAGCTCCCGGGGCCAGAGGAGTGGTTTGCTGCCAGGCCGCCCTTCCTGGGAAGGCGTTAATGAATAACCGTGGCCCAGACAGGCGCTGGCAGCTCCGTGAGTCACCGAGTGCCCGGGCACAGGCGGCTCTGACTCACGGGCACCCCGGCGCTGCCACCCCACACCCGCCCCGAGCGCCCCGGGGCGCTGGGGATGCCGGTGCTGGGCTCTGGGGGTCAGGCTGGATGAGATCCCTCCCAAACCGCGGCTCTTTAACCCCAAAGTAGCGCAGGGTGGGGGAGAGCTCGCCCTGGGATGGGACACCAGAGGAACCTCGCAGGGCTGAGGTGCAGCAGGACCTGCAGGAAGGGCCCCCGGACACCACAGCAGCGCCCTGAGGTCTGGGAGGGGCGGCCGTGGTGGCCAACACACCCCGGCTGCATCCCTGGGCTGGTCCGGGGGCAATCCAGGGGTGCAGGTGCCACAGGCGGGTCCTGGCCGGGGCTCGTTCCCGCAGGGACGCACTCGGATGCATCCACTGCTCCCACAGCATCGCTCCCAGCTCCGTCTGCAGCTTCCTCCTCGCATTCCAGCCCTGACCAACCCCCCAAACCCGAGCACAGGTGGAAGCCTGAAAATAGAACTTCTCACCCCCTGCCCAGCCACACCCCCGAGGACTTTCTCGTTCACACACTCCGACCTGTTCTGCCTCCCACTCCGTCGAGCAATTTGGCCCCTCCCTCCCCGCAGGAAAAGGCCACCCCGAGCGCCGTGTGTCACCCGGGGCTGACAGGCAGGGCGAGGAATGAAGAAAGTCCCATTCTCCTTCATTTTTGCAGCAGGGTGGTCAGCGCGAGGTGACGCCAGGCTGGGCCAGCCCGCGCTGCCCCAGCTTTCGGGAAGGCTCTGGCACCTGCTGACGGTTCTGGGTCATTTATTAGAAGTGTCCCCACGGTGACAGACCCCTGCCAGGCTGAGGGAAGGCCTGAGGCAGTGACATTCCCTGAGCAGGAGCTCTGTTTGTTTCCCGGCTTTTCCTGCCAGAACTCCGGAGCCCCTCGCTCTGGGCAGGCAGGAGCTGAGCAGCTCCCCTCGGTTTCTGCCAGCAGCAGGAGCTCCTGGTGATCCATGTGATCCCTGGATCTTCCAAAGGAGCTGGAGGGCTCTTCCCCCTCCTCACCAACAGGGAGATCTCCACCCAGTGCCTGGTGGAAAAGCAGGGATGCTCTGAGGCACCTCCTGCATCCACAGAGGTGACAGGGATAGGATCCCCGGGAGAAAAGGGATTGCAGGGGTGCCCTCCTCACTCCCACACCTCTGTCCCACCCCAGTGCAGGATAAACTGCCCACAGGATGGGAAAAGCACTTCAGACCCCCCCATGTTTGTCCCAAAGAGAGGATGGGTTTGGCCGTGCATCCCGCAGGGTCCCATCCCAGGGATGAGCTCTGCTCCCCACGGCCTGGGGTATATCCCAAATCCTCACATCTGGGCCGAAAAGGCGTTCTCCGGAAAGCTTTGGGTCGGGGGGTGGCACCGAACAGGGGTGCAAGAGCCCTGCCCTGTGCCCAGCCGCTGCCCTCGGACACGGGAGGGAGGGAGGGGAGCGGGAAAACCCATCCGGCTGCACATTTATCCCGCGGCCCTGAGCCGGTTCCCGGCCCGGGGATTACCGATGGAAGCGGCGCTTTTTCCTGTGCTGACCCCAAGCTGATTAATTCTCCGTGCTCACCACCCCACCCCTTCTCCCCTCTCTGCCTTCCTTCTTTCCATGGAAAAGGAGGGGGTGAAATCCCGGTGGACGCAGCGCGAGCGGAGCAGAGGGAGATGCTCCCCCAGCCGGGATCCTGCCTCCCTACGGAGCTTCAAAGCACCGCCATCCTTATCTCCTCATCCCAAAGGATCTGACAGCCCTGAGGGAAGGGAGAAATTCCCTGTCTGCCATCCCAGCGTTTCCAAGGTGCCCCGGGGCACAGCAAGGAGGGGAGAACCGAAAGGCAGCGATTTCCCCGCACAATCCAGATTTCCCCGCACCACAATCCCAATTTCCCCACACAATCTCAATTTCCCCACACAATCACGATTTCCCTGCACCACAATCCCGATTTCCTCACACAATCCCGATTTCCCCACATCACAATCCCAATTTCCCCACACAATCCCGATTTCCCCACACAATC
>VZRR01008481.1:0-90319 GCA_013398015.1 Oreocharis arfaki | reverse complement strand
CCCTGCGCGCCCAGTCGCCAATCAGCGCCGGCGGTGGCGCCGCGCCGCCCCGCCCCGCGCTCGGCCAATGGGGAGCGCGCCCGCCCCGCAGCCTCCAGCCAATGGGGAGGGCGCCCGCCTGCGCCAGAGAGGCGGGAACTGCCAGGCCTCGCCGGACGGTCTCGCGAGAGGCGCGCGGAGCGGATCGGGTCGTCATGGCAACCTGCCCTCCTCACGGCCCCGGTCCTTGTTTACAGCCCCGGCCTTTGGATCCCGCTCTATTTTCCCTGAAGTAGAATCAGACGTAGCTGGGGAATCGGGCAGGGTATTGTGCTCCAAGCTCTACTGCTGTTCACCCCCCGACCTCTGGCGCGTCTCTGCGCTGTCATCAGGTTTCCTTTGTCGGAGCGATCACGTTCCAGCGTTGTTGGTTTTTTGCTGGTGCTGCCTCGCACAGCCAGAGCTGTCCCTTGGGAAGGTCTGTGGTCAGGACAACCCCAGCACTGAATGACTCAAACCCCAAACTGATCAAGACCCAGTTGTAGCACCTCAGGGCAGTGCACTGATGGCTTTGGTTGGGGCAGCTTTCCCTGCCCCGCATCTCGGGCAAATGGCAGGGCCAGCTGGCGGCTGTAGCAAAAACTCCAGGCCTCGAGTCAAGAGTTCTGTCCATGGGGCCGGTGTGGAGCCCTAGAGGCACAGGTCAGTGCAGCCCAGCACTGGTGGGGAGCAGGGCCCGGTGAAGGAGCAGCAGCAGGGTTCCAGGAGCTCTCCCACTGTATTACCCAGGCCCCTCCTCACTGCCAGACCCTGCCAAAGCTCCTGCTTTGCAAGGGGACTCCTCAGGAGGGACTTCTTTCCCTCTGGGCTGCTCAGCTAAGAGAGCCAAGAGGCCTCTCCCCACCTGTGTCACATCCCTGCATCCCCCATGTCCTCAGGCATCAGGACCCCGGGGTCACACCACAGGCTCACACCAGCAATCCCAGGATGAGGAATGCACCACAATAGCCAGAAGATGCCATTCCCTGTACAAAAGCAATCATGTGGAAAACAGCAGCTGATGGTCTGTCTTCTGCACAATGCAGGAATGGGTAAAACAGACCCAAAGCTTGGGTGAAGGAGTTGTTTTTGTTGTAGAATCTCCTTCATAAAATCTCCTAAGTGAAAACCAATCCCCAAGCATGCAGACACTGCTGGAAACAATACTCCTTTCTGCTGACTGCAGTTCTCCCTTCTCCCTTCCCTTGGACTGCCACCAGTCCAAGGTGGGACAGCACAGGCTGCAATATAAAACCACAATATCAAAGGAATATATGCAGGACTGCTCTGTACCACCCCAAGACCAGACATTCCTAACGGTCTTTCCAGCCTTGTGGGGGGAAAAAAAATCTAGAAAAGTTGCTTAGTAAATTCTGTTACTGTGAAGTTTCTGACCAGGACTGTTGGTTTGCAGCTGGTGGTGCCTCTCAGAGCCAGAGCTGTCCCTTGGGAAGGTCTGTGCTCAAGACAGCCCCAGCACTGAGTGATTCGAACCTAAAACTGACAAATACCCAGTTCTGGCAACTCGGGGCAGTGCACTGATGGCTTTGGTTGTTGCAGCTTTCCCTGCCTTCCTTCTCAGGTACAACTGTTTGCACCCCAGCCTCATGGGAATGCTGCAAAATCCCTCCATCAAAGTTGAGGAATTCCAGCTTTCCCAGGGCAAGAGCTTGCTGCCTGTGCTCAGCTGCCTGGGGTGGGAGTGGCCCAGACTTCATCCTACCAGCACCCACTTGCCAAGGCCCTCAGCCCAGCATTAAAGCCAGGCTTTGCATCCAGCAAGCAACTTCAAAACTGCTTCTCTTGCTCAGACCTGGTGCCAGCAGGGATCTGAAGGCCTCACGCACTCCTGTGGCACCAAGGTCCTGCTGTGAGTGGTGGCAGCAGCAGCAACAAAGGCAAGACTGGGCTGGGAGAGAAAGGCAGAGGCATTGGCAGGGCTCTCCCAGCAGCAAGAGTGAATTAACTCACTTTCCAGTTAGCAGGACACGGTACCAAAACACTCAGCGAGATCTGCAGCCCCCCTGGAGACAGACACGGTCCATCTTCATCCACTTTCTTGATCCCTTGAAGGCAGTAGGTAGCCAAAGGCACAGGCAGGATGACTTTTGTCCCTTCCACTGAGTGTATGACGTTAAAACCAGCCTATACTTCAGGAGGAAAGACCCAGCTTGGCTTTCTGATTCCCACCTGGAGAGATTAGATCTCACAGAGGGGAAAAACCCTATTTATATTCCAGCCTGGCAAGGGAGCTTGTGATCACATCCAGCCCTGCAGCCTGCTGTGCTCACTCCTAATCCCTTTCTCTGCATGGGGCAGCACTCAGATGGAAACTCTACAAGGTCCTAGAGCCAGGGTCAGAAGAGGAAGCTGGGACATGGCACTGGAAATTCTCTGGGGCGCCATTTCCCCTCTCCAGTACTATTCTGAACACGTGCTTAGCAGGACAATGCTTCTCTCATCAGAAAAGACCAAAAAGAGAACCAGAAGAGCTTGGATGAGCTAAAGTGGCAGGCTCAGGGCTGGAAAGAAGAAGGGTCCCAAAAATAATGGGCTGACAGAAATGCCACCAGCACTTGAGAGCAAGGCTGGAAACAGCCAAAACACCGCAGTCCCACCCACGGATAGAGGAGCTCAGTTCCTGTTCATTCCAGCACAAGGGTCCCTTCAGCTCCCTGAGCACCACAACAACCGTGTCTGGGAATAATCCCCACCCCACTGCATCACAAGGAAGCAAAATCGGCTGGCATTCAGGACCACAACTACCACATCATGGTGAAGGGCTCTGAATATGAAGGGGGCTTGTTCACTGGGTACAGGTGTCAGGAGAATTGTTCTCTTGCTGTGTCTTTGTATAATCGTGCTGCTTGCTGGGTTTTATACACACTCCTTACTTTTGGTTAAGGAAACACAGAAATGGAGACTCCCAGCCTTGGAGAGCCCTGAATGTCCTCCAAAACTTTATGAAGATGTGCAGAAACTCCACATGTACAGTCAAAAATAGGTTTACTGGAATGTCTTTAGTCACAGCTGTAAGCAGTAATACTGAAAACACTGAGTTGTGCATTCCCATGGCAGGACCAGAAAGTCTTCCGGATTGTAAAACCTAATTTCATTTTTTCTCTTTTCTTTTTTTTAACAAGAGAAAAACAACACCCTTATAGTTGTCCTCAAAATAATCAGTTCCCTATAATATACTGGTATGTTTCTCTTCAGACATTTATCCCCTCCTTTTCTCTGATTCAAGGACAGAGTCTCCTCTGCCTTCCACAGCAGGCAGTAGGGAGCTGCTCAGACCATATTATTATTATTATTATTATTAATATTACAGCTCAACCATATATACAGATAGACTGTAGGGACAAGTAGCCAGCTCCAAACCAGAGACCCAGAATTCCACAAAACAGGCTGTTTCGGATCTGAATCTTGTGTTATTAAAAAAAAATGTGACAGCAGGAACAGGTACTCAAGTGGAAAAGGGTTGTTTGGTAGTTCTTAAAACGCTCTGTTAGAACTGGCTGCTTGCCACCACCTCCTGCTCCCAGGAGAAAAAACAACTTCAAAGCTATATACAGATATCTCACTTAAATTACACAGCAGTTTGGTTATCCCAGAGGCAGCTCCACCGAAACCTCCAGCTGCCCCGTCAGGAATGGTAATTCAGGACTATGGGGACTGGAAAACACAAAGAAAGAAGCTCTTACCACACACCCATCTCTGCCAGGGAGTCCCCCCATTTCTGTAGTGACAAACACCCTGCAGCTGCGAGCAAAAGTGTGTTCCCAGCCTCAAGCTAAAGCAATCTGCTATCTGCACACATGCTAGACAACATATCCTGCTACCTTCATCTCCTTCCAGCTTCCCAAAACTAAACCAGATGGGATTTTCCATCAGTCTGTCTCTCTCAACCTTGCTGCCAGCTCTGCCTCTCCCACTGCAGGCTGTGTGTTAGAAGGACAACAGGCTACAAGGGCTTTGCTGAAGGAACAAGAACAGTTACAGAGCTGCCCCTGGACACTTCAGCGGGAAGAAAACCCTCCAGACCTAGTGGAACAGAAGGGCTGCACTGCCATGCTGGGCTGCCTGGATCCCGTCATTCTGCAGGCAGAGGGATCAATTATTTCTGTCTGAAAGAAACATGCTCTGGTCATTATGAGCTGTTTGGTAGGAAAAGCAGTGATATCTCCGGATGATTTTTCCTGGGGATTTTTCCTGGGGAGCTCCAGGAAAGGCAGACGGTGTGGGAAGGGACCAGTTGTAAAGTCACAACAGCTACTTGATGGAAATTAAGCAGCCCATCAACTTTGGGGAAGAGCAGTTCTAGACAGCAGGCTCATTGCAACAGGGCTGATACACAGAGATGCTTTTGGAAGACATTGCTCTAGCCTGAAACTTTTGCATTTACTCCCACCAGCCTTGGGATCAGTCAGTGCCAACCCTGGATCAATACAAGGTTGGCAGCGCACTGCTGGCTTTCTTTGGTCACAGTCCGCAGGACTTGGTTTGAATCTGCTCTCCCCCAGGGAAAACAGCACCACGGTGTCACTCACAGCATGGAGTGCCACAAATACGTCCATGCCGGACATGGCTGGGGTGATGTGGAACTACTCACCGATGATCACAAGCAGGAGAATGACCACCACCATCACTATGATGGCCTTCATCTGCAAGAGGAGCACACAGGCACGTTACACAGGGTGCCAGGAGCAGCTGCTTCAACCTGAAATGAGGCCTTTGCCTCCCAGCATCTTTTCAGCTAGGAAGGAGAGCTTCTCCATCCCCTCCTGGGGCAGGCAGGTAACTACCCTTCCACAAACCCAGACCTGCCTGTTGCCCTTCTTGCTCACCTTACAGTCCCGCCACCACATCTGTCTCCGGAGATGCTTGGCTCTTTTGCTAAAAGCTGCTGCATTGTCTGATAAACTGTCTGTTAAAGGAAAGAAAATAATCAATTCAGTGGTGCACACACTGTCAGAGCACCCACTCACTTGTTCTAGCTCCACTGAGTTTCATGCAATAAAAGATCCAACCACAGCATGATTCACCAAAGCCACAGCAGGATCAATGTGACACCCTTCACCAGAGCACACAGACAAGTCTCACTGTGCTCCCTTTGTACTGGCTGCCCTCTGAAGACAGGAACTTGATCTGCAAGCCAGTGGACAGTGCCAGACGACAGAACCATCTACCTTTTCTTGAAGGACCAACTAGATCCCAGAAAAGATACCTCCAAACTAATGCCTCTGCACGGAACAACGGGTAAAGGCAGAGAGAGAGTCAGCAGAAAGCCAGATCTGCAGCCCAAGGCTGAGCAACACTACTCCCAGGAAGGACAGAAATGTAAGCCCAGGTCTGTCATTAGGTGCCTTTTGAAATGAACCAGGTTGACCTGGCCCAGCAGCCAGGAAGAGCTGAGGAGACTGGGCCAGCAGAGCTGTGTTTTACATCATACCTGATTTATCCTGCAGATCATCCAGCCGCTCACCTCTTTCGATCACCTTGGTGATGTTCTCTTGCATAACATCGATGACTTCATCCACCTGGTTCTGGACACTGGGGCAGAGCAAAGGCAGTGTGAGAGGCAGAACTGAGCACCAGTCCAAGCCTGGTGAGATCCAAGAGCTCATCCACAAAAATGAAAGGGCACAACAGTAGAAAGAGGTTGATGGGATGCAGAGAAAGCCAGAGGCATGACACTGCATGGGGTGGATCTCCAGCAATCCCAGGAAGGGCAAGGGAACACGGGGGGCTCAGAGAGAGCACTGGGAAGTCAGCAGAAGTGGGACACCCTCTCTGACACCTTTAACACACAAATGCAGTATGAAATGGCACTAATTGCTGTTGGTGGGCACCTCTGCTACAGAAGAGCTCACAAAGGGGAAAAAAAAGTATAAAATCCATAGCTTATCTTTCTACATTTCAAAGAACCCCACACCACACCTTTGCTCAGTTCCTTGGGGTGAAATTAAATCAGTTCCCTCCTCCAGGAACTGAGTTGCTAAATTAAACCCACTCTGCCAGAGGCATCAAGAGGATAGCAAAGAAATGGCTGAGATGAACTAAACTAAGTTATAATTCATCTTCTCACAGGTTATGCAACTCTGTGGGTAGTCTTCAGTGAACAGTAGCCTAAATCACACCCGTAGGGTTATTAAAAATGCATTTATTCACTCCAGAAAAAAAACCTACACTGGCAAGAGAGAAAAATTTTCCTGGTGGAAAAGTACTGCTCCATTCTGGTTTGTATTTTGGAACTAATACACATTTGTTTTCCTGGAGATAGAAGTAAGAATTTTCTTGAGGCCCAGGGGATAACAATACATTGTTTGAGACATACCGTTCCCAGAAAGTCAACGGCAACAGCAGGATCTCGGAGGCAACAAAACAGAAATAGCTCCAAAGAGAAACAGTGTACCCTCCCCCATTGCCCATGAAACTGGGGCCAAGACAGACTCAAGGTCACTCAATGGGGCACTGCAGAACCAGAAACAGGGCTCTGTCCTAGCCACCATGCCTCTAATTAATTAATTAATTACTTAGAGACATAGGTTCACACTGACCTATTTCTCCTACCAGCTACCTGCCTCTCACTCAGCAGACACCTGTGCTGATGAGGAGCAGCTGCAACCAGCAACTTGCTCACATCACTTGCTCACTTTTATTTCCAAATACAGGTGAGAATAGTCATTAAAAGGCATTTTTCTCCCGAGAAAGCTCTAGGAAGAGTTCCACACCTCTAAATATGAAGGGGTTTCCCATCTTAGCCTTTCAGGTTGAGCTCTGTAGCACCACTGCACTGTGGCTTCCAGAGCTCGAACAGCCAGGCAACTCCTCTGAAACCAACTTCTGCGTCAACAGCTGTGATATGGCACATGCTGGACTGCAGCAGCACATGTAAAAATTTGCTTTATTTAGGACACCATAAGAACGGAACATGCCTTCTCTGCTGCACCGCAGAGTTGTGGGAGCAGCATCTCTCTGAACCCACCTACACCATGCGGTGGCAGCTCCTGCCTTCTCCGCTGACGGGAGCCGTCTGCCAGGAGCTCCTTATCTGGAGGGGAAGGGCACAAATAATCCCCAAGACCTCTCAGCAGGAACCTGCCTCGTGCCCAGGAGCCTGTTCTGATCCAATGTTTGTTTTACAAAGTACGAGGCGAGTGGCAGAGCTGACGTTGTTGGGAAAGCTTGGAAAATGGCACTGACAATGTGGACAGATGCTGCCCAGGAAACACATGGCAATGCCCTGTGGAGCAAAGTGTCCATCCCACGCAGAACACACAGCCCCATGGCCTATCCCTGGGGCAGTGGGTGAGAAGCAGGCATGTTCTGCAAGGGGGTTTCCTTACCTTGGCACAAGTCCCAGCTTAGAGCTGCCAACAATGTAGCTACAGCTTGGGGCGAGAGGAAAAGCACGAACATCTGCTACCCCAGATGAGCCAATTTGGCAAAACCTCTAAGCCCTCAAACATCAGCTTCACACACAGAAGTCTACATTTGCAGTATGTAAATGTTTCTAAAATCATTTTCTGGCTTGAAAATAGAGAGATTTCCTCCCACAACAGATTTGTAACCAAGTTATCCTGGTACAACTAACAAGTGGGAGCATGCAAGGCTACAGTGCATCTAGGAACTTGCAGAGCAATGCAACACCACCTGTATCCCTGCCAGTGCAGGTCAGAGCCTCGTGCTGCTGCAGTCCTGGGACACCCCAAAGTGTGGGGGGCAAAACGGGCTGGTAACTCCAAGTTGCTGTGGTGGATACCAGCGTTTGGGGGAGATCTATGGAACATGGACCCTTACTGCCCAAGACTGCTTCTCAGCATCCTGTCTCTTCTTAATAGAGCTGCTGGCAAAATGCTGAGGGCCCTTGCTACCTGCCCAAACCCTGGACAAGCTTTCAGCTGTCCCCAAGAGAACAAAACATTTCACAGAAGAAGAATGGAGGCACAAAGAAATCAAGGCTTATAAATTCCCACAAATGTTGAGGTGTTGACGCCCATGGAACACAGATGCATTTGGGTAGCACAATCAGTGCCATTTGGCATCTGATGTAAAACAGAACCCTGGGAAAAAAACCCCAACAAAACAACAAAGCAAAAAACAGGAAGGAAGAGGCCAAGCCAGGGAAATTCAGACCTCCACACAGCGCCTTAACCAGACCTTAAGCCAGCCCTTGCTTTCTGCTCTCTCCCACCCTTCACTGCTGCACTGGTGACTCTCCAGGAGGGGGCTGAAAAATGCTCAGCCTATGTATTAGCCACCAGCTACAGAACAAATTCAAAAATTCCCACTAGTTTGGCATGCTTGAGGTAGGAAACTCGAGTCACATCAAGAAGAAAGTATTTTCTTGTTTTATTTGGCAATAGGGAATGAGTCCTTTAATATGAAGTGTATTTCCTGTTGGGGGAGCTACGGGCTTTTGACACATACACTTCATGTGCTTTACTCCTGCCAGATTTCCAAGAGAAATAAAGTGGAATAAATACCTGCCAGGAAAGAGAGCAAGACAAAAGCATGAAATATGTCTCTCATGACCTTCTTTCTTCCTAATTACTGCAAGTCTGATGCTTTTAACAAGGACAGCAAGCGTACACCATCAAAGCAACAAGATCCAACGGCACCCAGCTTGCTTTAGACTCCTCTTTTCTTGTGCTTTGCTGTTCCAGAGTGGGAGGAACAAGCCTTTCCATTTTGGCCACACTGGGTTAGGTACTGAAAACCTGCCTGGGCTGGTCAGGGTGCTGGGCTAACAACAGTGCTACATTCTCCAGACACTGTAAACAGGCCGTGCACACACCATGGGATGTGCTGCCTCAGGCTGCTGCTTGTCTCCAAGCCGGCTGTTTACAGCCAGCGTGACACACTCCAGTTTTCCAACCCAGTGATATTAATAGTGTGTATTTTGGTGCAAATTACACTCAAACACTCTTTTTGTGGCAGTCACCCAGGGAAGAGGGAACAGGATGGAGAGCCAAGGCAGATGGAGGGTACAGAGACAGGAGGCCAGCGCTGCACAGCACTCCCCAAGACACAGCTCTCTGCACAGAGCCCTGCTGTTCTCAGCAACGGGGTAACAGTGCTGAACCATGCCACAAATCCCTGGATTTAAGTTGCTGCTTAGTCCCAGCTGTGAGGAAAACAGCAGTCTATGCCTCCCTGAAGCCTTCCAGTCATTGAAAGGATTATATCCAACAATGATATAACATAGCCTGTCAACATGGTCTTGGTATCACCCTCAGATGAAAGCCTGAACTGTGGTTGGGGTTCACTGCACAACCAACCACCTGCAATGAGCCCTGGGAAGTTGCAGTCAGCTCTTGCCTCAAGAGTTCAAACCATTCCCCAAACGTTCCCCCTGCTCAGGGCCTGCGGCCAGACAGAGCCCCCCAGGTCAAGGCCCGAGGGCTGGGAATGCTGACCACCCCAAGTAGCACAATGGGGGATTCACAGAGACCAAGAGGCTCCCAGGGAACCCCAGCACCATGCTGAGCCTCATCAGCAGCATGAGCAAGAACCCAATGGCACAGTTCCGTGAAAGCACGAACATCAGCAGTGAAGTGAATCAAGCAGTGCAGGAAAGGGGCTGATTTTAGCAGAATTTTTGAAAAGATGGTCTGCGATGAGAAGCTCTTTTTCCAAATAAAAGAAATCCAGGTGGAAGATGAACATCCCACCTTCCCTTGAAAAGGCTCTTGTGCACACATTCAGCACTTCTTCCAAAGCCTTGAAGCAAAGGCAGAGAAAGATCAGCTCTCTCTTACTGGTTCTTTGTACCTCTGGGGAAATAGCTGCCTTTAAAAGCTGCCTTTCAGTTCCAGCCCACCCTGGGGATGGGAGGTCTCAAAGGGAGCCAAAGGGACCCCATGTGGCCTCTCAACTACCAGAGGAGAGTCCATCCCAACCAAGCGGCTTCCAGACACATCAGGACAAAGCACAGCTCGAAGGGGACTGACACTTCCTCCTGTCATTATTGCTGACTGTAACTCACCTCTTTCCCTGACAAGGTCTGCAGTGTTCCCCACACTCAGCTGCCAAACTCCACCCTGACCCAATCCATCCCCCTTTCCTGCCAAGGACAACTAGGAAAGCTTTCTAGTCTTGCCCCTCACGTTTAACATGTTCCATACCTTTGCTCCCATAATTCCATCACTTTTTCCTCTACCCAATCCTCCACCCAGTTTCCTTTTACACCCGTCTTCACACCTCATTCCTCCAGCCCCGTACTGCCATGGCCTCTCTAGCTTTGCCCAGCTATGCCTCAGCTCTCCAAATGCTCAAATTCCTCCTTAAAATGTCTTTTCCTTACAGTTTTTCAGCAGCAACCCAACTCTTTCTTTGTTGAAACAGAGAACGCTGACTCACTATGAGACCAGGCATTGATCCCACCAGCACAGGGGCTGAAGTGATCAGACACTTCATAATGATCTCCTTGACAAGGAGTGATGACTGCATGGTGTAAGTGTTTACTAAACAAAACAATCAACACTGATGAGAGCAGAAAATATATTCTGTTTTGTAACAGATACTCTAGATACTACGTAGATGTAGCCACTTGGGACCCCAAGGGACATATTCCACGCCACATCCACTATATGTCTGCCAATGGGCAAGCCTCATGTGTGTGCCATTAATCGCATCACCCCTATGGACCCACCAGCTCCTGGCTAAACGCTTATTTCAGTTTTCTTCCTTTTCACAGGTGCAGTGTCATCCTCTACCTAAGCCACTGCTCCCTTCTGCCAGGCCAAGAGAGTGGGAAGAGAAGAGCTGCTGTTTTCTCCCACAACAGGGAACACAGAAGACACTGTAGATGCTGTCCAGCAGAGGAGGATGAAGGGACAGACACGACCCCATCTCTACCTGTTTATGCAGGTGAGACCCCACTCATAAACCCAATTCTCAGCTTCCTCATTCACTCCAGATCAGCCTGACCATGTCCTAGAAGGGAAGCTCTATCCACACTGGCCTACTCCAAGGAACAGTTCATCTCTACCAACAGCATCCTCACACTCTGGAGGGAACAGAGATGCCCTGAAAACTCAGAGTGCAGCCACCTGCCCTCTGCCTCTTGTGCAACTCAAGTGCTCTTCACTCCTCAAGACAACGTGGCAAGCACAGCCTAATGCTGATGGCAGCAATGAGTCATCCCAGGGCTGCGCTGGCTTCTTCCTGGCATGGAAAAAATCCCTAACCAAGAGCCACACTCAGGCTGCAAACAAGACCCAGGCTGGATAATGCCCAGACATCAGTCTCCGCACAGATCTCTGTCCTGGCTCCACAGAGATCAACAAAGGAAACAGGGCAACACAGACCAGGGGTCTGTGACTATCCCCACACTTTTGATTAAGCACCGCCACCACTGTCCATCCCTCACAGGAAAGGACAGGAAAAACTGGAGCCCTGAACAAGCATCATCCAGGAAATGACTCGATGGGAGAAGGATCCAGGGTGTTCACTCCTTCCTTCTTGCCCTACTCCTCCTCCAGCTGTAATGGTTTCCTGTTTTCCAGCTGCTTTGATCCCACTGAGTCACTGCTCATCTCCAGGTCACCTATATCAGGTTTTTATCTGGAGGAGGCCAGAGGACCAGCTGCTGCCCAAAAGCCATGGTCCTGGTGTGTTCCTGACCACTTACTTTCTTGAAACATTAAGTAGCATGTTACAGGATGAGGTTAGAAAGCCTCAAAACAATAAAAAATGGTGCTAGGAAAGGTTAAAATCCAGAGTTAATGCTCTAGAGAAAGAGCCTCACAAAAGCATGGAACAGGTCACCACCAGAACATAGCAAGGGCCTCAGAAACTCCAACAAGCTACTGTGATGTAATCTGATCCCTTTGCCTCTGTCAACACACAACTTCTTGATAGGCTGCATCAAAACTGAGATTTCCTTCAGCTGAGGACATGTAGGGTAGGGCATGTCAGTTAGAAGAACACAGGCACAAGGAACATCCATATGATGAGCTACACAAATACTCTGAAAAGACAGTAGCAGGAGCTCCCAGTGCCAGAATTAATTATTATCTCTGTGACACTAACGAACAACAACTTACTGTCTGATCTTGTCATTCCTTGGTCCAAATCTGGGTCCAGAAGGCCCCCTCCTGCAGGCAGAAAAGAGCAATCAGGACAGAAGGTACAATGAAAACAGACCCAAAAGATACACAGGAGAGAACCAATGCCTTGTGCACAGAGGATTGTTTTCATACCTCCTATGAGTCCCTCCCATGTCTTAGGATACGTGGGACACCTCACTCTTACAAAAGGTCACACCTATTAATTCACACTCAAGGCCAAGGCTCTGGAAAATCATCCCAAGGGGAATCAAAGGTTTTCACTCTCAAGCCCCTAGTCTCAGAGCTGCAGGCAGGTATGACACTGCATTGCAACTCACAAGAAAAAGTCTTCCTCTTCATCCGAGTCTTCCTCCAACAGGTTCCTCTGCAAACACAGAAAAACCATCACATCAATAAGTAACCACCATTTCACACACACGTTTCCAGCTCTTAGGATGCAATCAGCATCCTCTGACTGCAGGAAGGCCTTCTCTGCTCAAGGGACAATCTCAGCCCTGCACCCAAAACTATTAGCATCGCCCACAGCCACCTTGGGCCGTCCCGTCCACATTGGAAATCAGATCCACTCTGGATTTGGAGGACGTGGTTTCTCCATCTGATGGCAGCAGGTGTAAGAGGGATGACCACAAGGGAACACATTGGGTTCCCCGGGCTGGAGGGCAGAGTGGTCTGGCAGCTCCTCTTCTTCATCCCAAAGGGCTCCCTGGGGCTCCCCTTTGCTGGTCCACTACACTCCATGAGATGATCCAAAACCTGATTTTTAAGAGCAGCCCCACTGAAGCCTGATTGTTTTGGATGAAAACATTTCTGCTTAGGGTCAAAAACAATCAAAAGGAGGAGGTGGCACACTAAAGGTGTGGGCCCAGGGACCCAGCAGATGATCCTTGGGGTACCAACAGTTGCTGCTTTCCGATGTGTAGATTTGGGCTCCCACCTGCAAGCCTGATGTTCTGATGTTGAAGCTCACCTACAATTCCATCCTGTCACATCTGCTCAATCAACTCAAGTAAACCTGCCAGACCATGCAATAGTTCCAGCCATTGCTTCCCTCAAAGGAGGAGCAAACTGCTCTTGGCAGTACAGGCTCCTCGTCTCGCTGACAGCTGTTACGAGCTGCAGCAGCATTTCTGACCACAGCCTAAAACTGAGTTTTAGCACAGCCTGACTCCAGCAGGTTAAGTCCACTGTGTCCAAATCAGGCAACTACTGTGACCTGTATTCAAAGCCTGAAGTGTGAGGGGACCGTGGTGACAGGAGAAAAAAATCATCTGTAAAGCACAGGGTAACTTCATTCAAGTCCTTCAGCTAACGTGGGCAGGAGAGCCAGGACGTGTCCCTGCCAGGCTCTGCGGAAGAGCAGGAGACTGGAGCACACCAAGATCTCACGGCCATGGATGCAGACTAAAGGAGCCGCAACAGGTTCCCAAAACAGCCGTAACGAGGCTGGTTTGACATACAGGGGTCAGAGCTGGCGCTCGGACAGCCCCTCACTGACTGAATGTCGCTGTCACAGGGGTCCGGGCTCCTGGGCCCCGTGGCTGAAGGCTGCGACAGCACAAGGAGACCCGGCCAAGGGACCCCTACCGTGGGCACCGACCCGGCGACCCCAGGTCAGCACCTGCCCACTGTGCCCCGGAGGAGAGGCACTCACCCGCTCGCTCTTCACCGAGCCCGTCACCTCGTCGTCGTTCAGGTGCCGCTTGAATTTGGGAGGCATGGCCGCTCTGTGCGGCGGGGCTCCGTGCCCGGGGGGAGAAGCCTAGAGGGGAGAGCAGGGAGCGCCCGGCAGGCCCAGGACAGGACCCCGCCGCCCCCGCGCTCACCGGGCCGGGCCGGGCCGGGCCGGGCCGGCGGGAAATGGCCGGTGCGCGGAGAGTCCGCCGTCACATCGACCGCTCGGCGCTCCGCCCGGCGCGCCGAGCGCCGAGCTACCGATGGCGGGGCGGGCCGAGGGCGGAGACACAAACGGGCAAGTGGCGGTGGGGCTCTGAGGCGGGGCGGGGCCGGATCTGCTGGGTTTGGCCCCGGCCGTGGCCCCGAGCGGCCCGAGCGGGGTTCGCCCACGGGTTCGACCGCCCTGGTCCCTGGCGTCACCCCTGGCACACGGTCCCCGCCGCCTCCCCGGGGCCGCTGGGCGGCGGGGTAGTGCCGGTGCCCCCGCAGGCATCTGGAAAGCTCCGGCTCGCCCGCCCCCCGCCGCCCCGACCCTCTTCCCCTATAAATGGAGGCGCCGGTGCCCGGCGCGCTCAGAGGGGCGGCGCCGGGGCCATGCTGGGGGTCTGGCTGCTGCTCTGGGGATCCGTGGCCCTAGGCGGCCGGGCGGATACCGCCTTCCTCCACCGCGCCCATGACAGCTCTGGGCACTGCACCTACTCCTTCACGGTCGCCAGTCCCGTCGAGGCCGCCTGCCCCGAGGCTGCCGGCGGTGTGCCCGAGCTGCGCGCCGAGCTGGCCGCCCTCGCCGCCCGCCTAAGTCGGCTGGAGAGCCGGGAGCGAGGAATGGGGGGCTCGGGGCCTCGGGGAGCAGAGCCGGGGGGAGCACGGGACCCCCAGCAAGTGGCCTCGACCGCCCGCCTGGAGGCTGCGTACGGCGAGCTGCTGCGGGCCAAGTCCCGGCTGGAGGAGGAGAAGGGGCGGCTGGAGCGGGAGAAAGAGGAGCTGGGCAGGCGGCTGGAGAGCAGCGCCCAGGAGATCAGCCGGCTGCGGGCCGCCCGCTGCCCCCCCGGCAGAGAGGGGCCCGGCCGGGACACGCTACGTTCCCCCGCCAAGGGTAAGTGCCGGGGCCGGGACCCCTGTGCGTTACTGCCACCGGCTCCCGGATAGTGCCACCGGCTCCTCCGCTCTGTCCAAGTCCCTGTGCGGCCCCCATGTTCTGCACTCACTGCTGCCCCTCACTCTTGGGGACCCTGGTGGGCTCAGCCTTGCTGGGGGGTCGCAGCCCATTGCCCCATACGTGCCTCCCCCATCCCATCGCCTGCCCCGCAGCAGAGGGGGGACGTAGGGTACCGTGCTAATCTGGGGTATTAGGAGTTTCCCCCAAAGAGAATTAAACACCTGGGGGGGGTGGGGCGCAAGAGCGTCAGCGGAGCAGGGTCCCTCTCAGCAGGTCACGGATGTGCCCTGCTGCAGTGGGAGGGGGTACCGGGCTCCTGACCAAGGCATCGGCATTTTGGGGAGCAGCGGCCCGGCACGGAGGCCCCCGAGGGCGGCAGGAGCCGGCAGGGAGGTGAGGGGGGCTGGTGAGCCCCCGCTCACGCTGTGCCTGGCCCCGCTGCAGCGCCGCGCTGGGAGCCGCAGCCCCTCGCCTACCAGGAGCTGCAGTCGGAGAGGACGGAGGTTCCCGTGTCCCGGCTGCTGGAGGAGACGGCGCTCGGCCGCCCGGGGAAGGAGGACTCAGGTACGGGCACGCCGGGCCGGTCCCACGTCCAGGTGCTCACACGCGCCGCTGGCCCTCCCGAGGGGCTGGTGGTGACCCCTCTCTCTCCCGTCCTGTCCCCGAGCAGGCTGCGGCCAGCTGGTGTGGGTGGGAGAGCCCGTGGTCTTCGGCCGGGCCGACTCCATCGCGGGCAAGTACGGCGTGTGGATGAAGGACCCCGAGCCCGTGCCCCCCTTCACGCGGGACAACACCTGGCGTGTGGACACCGTGGGCACCGAGGTGCGCCAGCTCTTCCAGTACGAGGAGGCCGAGCAGCTGGCCCGGGGCTACCCCGCCAAGGTGCACATCCTGCCGCGGCCCCTGGAGAGCACGGGGGCCGTCATCTATCGCGGAGGGCTCTTCTTCCAGCCCCGCCATTCCCGCTCCGTAGCCCGCTACGACCTGCGGGGAGAGACCATTACGGCCGAGAGGGAGATCCCCGGGGCCGGCTACCACGGGCAGTACCCCTACTCCTGGGGGGGCTACACCGACATCGACCTGGCGGTGGATGAGACGGGACTCTGGGTCATCTACAGCACCGAGAAGGCCCGGGGAGCCATCGTCCTCTCCAAGCTGGACCCCGAGACGCTGGAGATCCGTCGGACCTGGGAGACCAACATCCGCAAGCGGGGGGTGGCCAACTCCTTCCTCATCTGCGGCACCCTCTACACCGTCAGCAGCTACTCCACGCCCAACGCCACCATCAACTTTGCCTACGACACTGCCACCGGCACCAGCCGGGCCCTCAGTATCCCCTTCGAGAACCGCTTTCGCTACCTCAGCATGCTGGACTACAACCCTGCCGAGCGGCAGCTCTTCGCCTGGGACAGCTTCAACATGGTCACCTACCCCGTCCGCCTCTCCCGGGCGTGAGCAGAGGCTGGCGATGCGCCGGCTCGGCCCCCGGGACCCTTGTGCGTGCGTTGGCACCCTGCTTCCCTCCCCATTTCCCCCGGCACGGCCAGGAACGCCACCTCGGGTGATGCTGGGGGCCACACACTGCCCAGCCACACTCCGTTGTGCTCAAGTGCAGCAGAGAGAGACGAAGCGCTGCTCCAGAGCCTGGCCGAGCCAGGGAAATGCCTCTCATCAGCCCTGAGCTGCTCCAGCACCCTCCGTGAGCACCCAGCCTGGCCACCTCGAATTTGGAGCAGGGAGGGCTCAGGCATGGTGGAGGTTGGGCAGAGCAGGTGGTAGAAGGGCTCTCCAGGAGGGTCCTGCCTTAAAATAAACATTTTTCCTTAGTTGTGAGCAGAGATCCCCTCTATGGGGTCCGGGTTGTTGTTTCCAGGCTCTGCAGAGCTCCCATGCAGAGATGCCACACTGCCAGTGCCCAGGGTCATCCTGGAGCTCAGCCGCTCAAAAAATCATCGAATAGGCTCAAAAGCAGCAGGCAATACAGACACTCATTGCACAAGCCTTGTTTTATTGGGGAAAAAAAAAAACAGCCAAGAGAGCAGGGGTGAGGAGTGCTGGCAGAGCATCCTGCAGCCGGGTGGCCTCTCAGTACCCAGCCCTTCCCAGCCATGTGCTTCAGCTTTACAGGCCATTCCAGGCCAGCAGCTCTCCTCACACCAGTCCAAAACATGCTGTTTTATCTATCTATTGTAGGAAGCTTGTAGAAGGAGGCTTCTTTCCCCCTCTATGGCAGTCGAGGCAGCAGCAACCACATTCCCCAGGGGTTATGTAGGGGTCCTGGCCCAATAAACATTGCTCAGCACCACTGCTGCCTTGCACCTCATCTTTCCAAGCCTCTTTTCCAAGGAGTGTGGTAGGCTGGTGCTCCTCTTGATGCACCTACAGGCTGAAGGTGCTGGTGGGGGGAGTTGTAAAGCCTTGAGCAAGAAAATGCCACATTTGAAAGGCAGTATTGGAGCAGTGGAAAAGGACAGAGAACGCAGTGGGACACTCGTGATGACCACCTACAGCTACAGGGATTTTCGGTGAGATGCTTTGCCCCATTGCTGTCCTCCTGGCACTAACACTGTTGTCTTAAGTGTAGCACTGTATATTTGCATATCATCATGAAGCATTTGGTTTATCCATCATCCCCACGCTTTGTTTTGGAAAAAGATGCGATGGTTGTAAAAAGTGAGATGGTCTGCGTAAGGCTGGGGTGTTCGGTGAGCTGAGGGTGGGCAGCAGCTGGGACCCCAGCATGTGGAGGGAGGAGGCTGAAAGACCCATTCCTGTGCCCAGGCAGGCCCAGAGCCAGGCTGGGATTCTCACCCGAGCCAGGGCCAGTGAAAGCATCCCCCTGCCCAGTGGTGTCTGAGCAGCCCCAGGATCTGTAGCAAGGCTGTGCCAGCCCCCAGTGCTCAGCCCAAGTGGATGAGGAACACATCACCCCTGTTGCTGTCAGACACAGAGCTGGGGGGCCCCAGGGCCAGGGCAAGATCTGAGTGAGGGAAGCAGTGGGGGTCACCCAGGAGCTGTCAGGTGCCTGCCAGGGCCGGGGAGAGCGAAGGAGGCAGCAGCCAGAGCCAGCAATGCATAGCAAACCTGCCACCAAGGATGGGAGAAAGGCACTTCTGTCCCAAAACAGGATGGGAAGTGAGGCTGGAGCCCCCCTTCACCCCACAGCTCCCTCGGGGTGTGAGGCAAGCCCCAGGATGAAGGGCAGGGTTTGTGCAGAGCACCGGGGAGCAGCAGCACCTCAGTGAGCCCAGACACGGAGGGCAGACAGGTCCCACCCCTCCTCACGTTGGGGCCTTTTCAGGCCGGGAAGCCCACCTCTTAATTGACTAAGAAAATAAAGGAAGACAAGCCAATGTACACAGGATCTCCAGAAAGCTGGGCTGGAGCTGAACAGCGCTGAATATACAGCTTTACTTAACAGGCTTTGGGAAAACAAGCCCTCCCTGCCCACATCCCAGCAAGAAGCCAGCCTGAGCCCGGGGGGGGTGGGGAGTTGCTGGATCTGGCCCCAGTCACATTTAACTCCCTTCTGTTTCTTGCCCTTGAGAAAAGTTACAACCTTTTCACAGCCTCAACATTATTAAGGAAAAAGAAATCGAATTCCCTAAACAAAATTGTTCCGTAATTTCTGGGAGGTTCAGCACAATTATTTCTGATGACCAGAGTCCTAGAAAAGAGACTGGCACACCAAATCCCACTCAAATTAAAAAAGCAAGAGCTACTCCAGTGTAAATACCCAGGAGCAAGTTACCTGATTAAATGTCATAAAAATATTCAGTGAACCAGGGTCAATGACTGAAAGCTCCACCTGGCCTCAAAGGCAGCCGGGGTGGTTTGGGGTTTTGGAAAGGCACACATCAACCCCGGGTTATTTGGAGGCACAAAATGCCCAAGCATTTACTTTTAATTAAACTTTTGCAGAAACACTCCCCTTGTTCTGCTCTGAGCATGAAATAGTCTGAAGCCTGGTACATTCCCACAGCCGACTGGGGGAAATTCCTCTGACTTCTCAATGGCTTTATTACTACCAAATTTAACATTAATCCTTTCAGCAGCATATCCTTAAAAATAGAACAGTCTGGTGAATGAGTTCCCATTTTTGGGGTGTCCTTTCAAGACGGAACAGGCCAAAAACAACCTCAAAGCAGGGGAACATCACCACAAATCAGTTACTTTTATAGCATATTTATAGATGGAAGCAGTGTCTACATTCACTCAGTCTCCCCCATGTCCACCCTCTTTTCCAAGCATTTACTGCAGCTGTGCTCAGAGAGATCCTTGTGAAAAAAGTGATTTACCCCCAGTGTTACCTACTCAGGGGTTCCTTCTGCCCACAGCTGCATTTGTGGATTCCAGCACCCTTTATTTACTCCACATTGCTGCAGTTTTATCCTGAACAAAACCAACCTGGACAGGAAAGGACTCCAGCCCCTCTGGTGGCCCCAAGCTACCCGTTTCCCAACTCACCATGGGGTTGGCAGCAACACCTCTGACCAAAGGTCAACCTGCCCAACTCTTGGTGGTGCTTGCAGAGCCACCCCAACACTCCTGGCTGGATCCTCCCTTTCCTCAGAGGTGCAGAACAGGCAGGAATTACTTCTCAGAGACCAAGACACCAAAGGTTCCTGGTGTTTGTGGGAAGCAAGTTTCCTCTGGTGGCCAGCTAATTGTGTCCTGTCTGTCCCAAACCCCAGAGCCCAGGCCAGGGCCCCAGAGACGGGGACAGGGAAGGCTCAGGCCAGCGCTCCCTGAACTCGGTGCTGCCCGGGTACTGTCACTCACCAGCCGATGGGACAACCGGCATTATCTTGGCTCCTGTCTGGGAACAACCCCCAGTTCCTACCGCCGGAGCTGGAACTCCTGGCAAACACCCCCTGGCTCCTTCCGGGGTGAGTGGTGGCAGCCACGTCCTGCAAGCCCTTTGCTGGAGAAGGGCTGTGGAAGTGCCGGGATACACGAGCTTCTGGGAGCGTTTTCCTTCAGGAGCCTTTCCCTGGACACACGGTGCCAGGCGCTCCGCTCGCCTCCTGCAGCACTACACCAATCATGAGAGCAGCCGGGGGCTTTATTTAGAGAATACTTTATTAGTTTCTGTAATCAAACCCATGTAAATAAGACCGTACATATTTCATACAGTGCGTTACCCCTGTACAAATGGAAAAAAATTAAGTTTAACATTTCTAGACCAATATGGCTGTTAATTTCTGTACAATGCCAACTCACACTACAAGTGGGATACTTTTTTCCAAAGTTGACATCACAGCTAGTTTCCAAAAATTCAAATTATATATATATTTATATAAAAAGATAACCAATAGCAATTCACTAGGCATCAATAGCAGCAACAGCCTTTCCAGCTTCTGCAGTCATTTGAACAAAATTATACACATTAGACTTTCAATTCTTCCTTCCAAAAAATGTAAAAAAAAAAGAAAAAAAAAATCCCAGAAAAAACCAGCAAATTCTGCTACTGATGTGGTACCTGGTGCTTTTTATTAGCTTTTTCAATCATTGTCTGGAAAAAAAACCTCTAGAATAACATTATTATAAACAGCTCCAGTATAGCACAGTCACTACTACATATCATAAGCAGGTACAGGATATCTTACATTCACAGAAGTATCATACAGTACTGTCCTACAGCTAGAATACTAGAGGATACAATTAAAAAGGCATTTATTTGACTTGATTCTACTTTCCAGCACACTGTGGGCAAGGAGGTGGTGCGACGCAGCTCTGATATAAAGAATGCACCTTTGCGATAAAACTCTCGTTAATCTGATAAGGTTTCTTTTATTCTCGTGGCACAGTTTAAGTGCTCGTTGCCGTGTTACAGACAGAAACTGGAAACCGTTTAGGGACCACTTGCATCATATAAAGACAGCTGGACAGGGGTGAACGTAACAAATCTGACTATTGATGCAACGAACCTTCAACTCCAGGGGTGAGAGCCACTGAGGGGGCAGCAGGTGGACAGGACACAGGTGGCCAAGTAGCTTTTTCGTATGGTGATCTAAATGCAGTAAATTGTCATCCAAGCAACAGCAGCCAGCAAAGCACTGCCTTCAGAGGGAAATCCAACACTGCCAGCGTTACTCTGTGTTAGGTTAAACCTCGTGTGGCAAACACATGGATCCCTCTGTTTATACAAGATAGAAGCTTCTTAAGTCACTAAAAACTTAACACACGTTACTTGGCCCAGCACCATCTTCAGATCTGCATATTCTCATACTCTTATAAAAAGATAAACAGCAGCTGAAGATCAGAGCCTGAAGAAAATAAAGAGAAGTCATCGTGCCACCCCCCCCGCCCCCTTCCCAGCCGTTGCTACTTCTCCATGTTGTGGCTTTGGGAAGCGGGCAGGTGCGAGCCAAACCAGGTGCACACGTGTGAAACGTGCACACCCCAAAAGCAGCCTTCATGCTGTTAGAGCAGATGCGAGCCCCGAGAGCCCAGGGGCTCAGCTGGACACACAGCAGCTGGCACCACAACTGCTGCCGCTTCTATGCCCCTTGGGCCTGCTCAGAGCCTGGCAGGGAGAGCAGGCTGCTCTTCATCCTTCGGGCTACCAACTGACGCTGCTGACACCTCGCCCACCCTCCCCTCTCCCCCCCGCTCAATGGGAACACAGCCTCTAAGATTTTGTTTCCTCGGTTTTGATTGCCTGAGGTTTGATTGGTCCAGTTCTAACAGGTTTCGGTGTGGCAGCAGGTGCAGGGGTGGGCTTTTCCTCGGCTTTGTCCTGGCAGACTCCTGAAGAGTCAGCAATTGCCTCGGTGGGTTTGCTCCCGTTCTCCTCCACTTTTGGGGCTTTGCCTCCTATAGGTTTGTTCTGCTGCTGCTGCTGCTGCTCAGAAAAGAATCTCTGGGTGGACTGAAGGACCTCTGCTCTTTGCTTTGCCTTAAGAGAGGGAGAAAATAAGTTTACTGAAGAGAAGGCATTGGAATTGGAGTGACTTCACAAGTATTTCCCATATGAAAGGGGAAGGACTGACCGCAGTGGCCAGACTTTCCTAGAAGGGCAGTGACCATTCTGCTGCTTCCCTGATGTCACCACGTCTGGGTGATTGGCTCCTAAGCAGTAGCTTAACATCATGCCTAGGCTTCCCCTGCTCCTCGTTAATCCTTCCCCAAAGAAGATAATCAAGGACAACGGTTTGAAGTATTACCTAAGGTCTTTTTACGCCACTACTATTGCAGAGCTTTACCAGTATGAACACTGCTGACAGCAGGCTCAAACTGCAGCTTCCCCCTGAGCAGAGGTCAGACATGAGCAGAGGAAGATGTGCCTGCACGACACAACCATGGGCCCTGAGGGCCACTCCACTGCTCCTGCTGTGTGCTCCCCCTAGGGAGCACAGGACATCTCTCAGCAGCACAATGCGAGCACCCCGTTTCCCCCCTGTGGCTCTGGACACAGACTGTGGAGTCTGCAGCTGGGATGTAACTGAACCAGGGTCAATACTATGTTGTGTGTAAACTGCAGCCTGATTTGCTTCCCACTCCAAGTGGGCTCTCATCCCAGGCAGCACAAACTACTGCCTGCCTGCCTTCCTTCTTTCCCTCCTCAGAATCCTACCAGTAACCCTGACTTGCACCTGTGGAATTCAGCCTCTGTGACATGTTCCAGTTACAGTTTTCCTACTGTGCAGATCAGACACTTCAGAGCAAGCACTTGGCTTTCCTGCCCAGACTGCAGAGACTCCATTAAGAGTTCGATCTTTTGGAAGCTGAACAATAAAGCCCAGGGCAGGCAAAAACCTTTTTATTTTAAATTAAAAATGAGTATCTTAACACAAAGAACCCCAAATACAGGCACTAAGCCTCCATGAACCTCTCTGAGTATTTTCTGCTTTTTTACAAAAATCCAGGCTGGGACACACACACACACAACAACAGGGGACAAAAACAGCAAAAGTCCGGAACAAGAGGCCTTGGCTCTCACACTGTGTAGCTGTTCCAAGTAACTGAAGCAGCAACAGAAGAGAAAACAAACCTGTGAACTCTGGTGTGCAGGACTGCAGCAACAGCCTGATTTTACTTGAGCCAGATGGACACCTGAAACCTTTTGCCCAAATCTCAGCCATCCCCTGAGTTTAAGGCTGGATGACTTGATCACCAGTAGCCAAGCACGAGAGAGTAACTCTCATTCCTCTCAGCAGTGTTTGCAGGAGATTAAGGACACCAGAACCGCATGTCAGTATTTGCTCTGACAGGCTACATTCAATCCACAGTGCACACTCAGGACAATGTAGTAAGTATCACCTGGTAAATCTACAGGCTGCATAAACTGGTGGTAGAAAATGGACCAACCACCTAGAACTTAAGGGGCAATCAGTTCTTCCACAGCCATGCATAACCGGAACAACACACTCTCTTGCTCTGACACTTCAGTGCATGGGTTACAGGAATGGCAGCAGATGAAGGAGCTCCTAAGCATCACCTACTTGAGCAACTTCTTTTCTGCAGCAAATGGGCTCAGTGTCCAAAGGTGTCCCTACACAGATGTCCCACACTGCAGTCCTGCCTTGGAAGAAGAGTGCCTCGAACTGAAGGGTCCCAAAGTGCTGTAACAAGTTAGGTGACTGTTATAACCTGCTACTGAAATGCAGCCCTCTCTTCTGCAGAGTGCACCATGTACTGCATTCTACCACTGAGAATTCACCACAGGCACTTCAAACCACTGGGAAATGACTCTCCAGAGTCACCAAGGAGTGAGGCTGGCTGGAACAGGAGGAGCTGAGGATGAAATGACAACTAACAGCTAGGTGTGCAGCATCAGTGCTCATTCAAAAATAACCAGGCTCCTGACACCTCAGTTTGCCTTGGACAGCAGTGGCAGCTCCGCAACTGCTGACCACAAGACCACCTGAGACACAGGAAGCTCCCTACAAAAATTTTAGTCTAAAATTCTTATTAAAAACCACCAGGGCTTAGAGAAGGTCTGTGTTCAGCTTTTAAGGGCCTGGCTACTGGCTGGGGGTCCAGAGGCACTTTATGAAGCCATGACTTGCAGACACATGCCTGCCTTGGGAGCTGTCAGACTGAACTGCTGCTAACAGCACTGCTGTTCACATACTGACCTTCATGTCTCGTTCAGCCTTCAGCGCAGCCTGGGCCTGAGTGCCTCTGGCTCCAGGTACTGATCCACAAGGACCTCTGGCCACACGTGGTAACTGAGGGTGGCTCATAAGGCCTGTGGTCATCTGAGACGGCATCTGACTATGCAGAACTACCGGCAGCCTCTGAACAGGCGCTGGGAAGGTGTTAGTAAATGGGGCTCTTACCAATGGAGGGAGCAGGTTAGGCTGAGAGAGGATCTAAGTAGGGGAAAAACAACAAAAAGAGACATTTCTCAATTAGAAAACTGCCAACTTGATTGCACGTTGGCATTATCTTAAAGGGGAAAAAGTTGCTACTCTGCTATGAATGAATGTCAAGAAAATAGGCTTGAACGGCAAGAGCAAACCAGCCCTGCAGTGCTGCTGTGCCTGAAAGCAGCACCAACAACTTCAACCCAGCTTGTAACCAGGGAGAAGACCCTCATGAGGCAGTGGAGCCTGGTCACTGGTGAAAGGCAAAGGAAAGTGAGGCAGTTTCTGCCAGTGACAATGCAGAAATCACATCTCAAGTCCTGCAGTCAAACACTCCAAATGATAAAAGGAAGACAGAAATATCCTACACTTTTAGAGAGGCTACATTTCCGTAGCAGTCTGGCTCCAGTCACCTGCAACAGAGATGCACCACCCTTGTAAGCTGTGCTCCCTGGAATGCCAAAACAAATCAAACCCTCTGCCATTGGCCCTGCCTTGTATGGACTGTGTGACCTCAGAGATCCTTTCCAACCTGAACTGCTCCTTTGATACTTCAGAGCTGCAAATCTGCTTTGTCTTTACGTATGTAAAATATGCACTGGGACCCTTGTGAGACACGAAGCTTCTCCCCTTCCCCAAGCAAACAACGTGTTTTTGCAGGACGAGATGCATTACAGCTGCCTGGGGAAGCCAGAACACTGTTCTACATCATTCACAACTTGTATTAAATTCCTCAGCGTGCACAGAACTCAAAATTAAACAACACGAAATCAGCACTACTTGTAAGCAAGATCAGAGAGGTAACTTTTTGCTTTGATCTTGAAATCTGGTTTCTTACGCCATTTCATTTTAAGGATTCAATTTTGTATCTCCCCATGATAAAGCCTGAGGAAACACAGTTGAGTCAGAGCCACCAGGTCATATGGAGGAACAAATCTGTTTGTAGGAAGCCACCTACCTGTGGTGCAAACTGTGCAGGAAAGGGCTGTGTCATTCTCACAGCTGCAGCTGCTGACTGGAACTGCTTCTGGTAGACAATGCTGTTCATTTTGTTGGACTGATTGTTAGGACTTGTAGAACTGGCCCTAAACGAAAGAACTCCAGTTAAAATCAAACTGCTTTCATTAAGAGGATGTTTCTGCCCTTAGTTACAACTTAACTAGAAATTCAGCATTGGAGGGGGGAAGCATTAATCTCCTGAAAAGCTGGTGTGAAACTTTTTCTATATAGAAGCTTCTTCTATGTGCAAAAAACCTCAGAACTTCAGAATTCAAAGAGAAAGCATGATCAGAAATATTTAGGCTATGAAGAGATTCCAGGGTATGTCTGTATGAAAGAGCCCTTTCCCCCAGGTACTCATGACAGAAACATCGATGTTAGATGTGTGTTCCATTTCCCATCCCTTCTATCTTATGTTCAGTCCTGCTCCTTTACAGTCACTCTTTGCTCCATCATGGCAAGCTGAAAGCTTGTCACAACAGGCAGCGAGAACATGCAGCTGCTTCTACTCCGACCTGTTGTCAGATGTTTCAAACGCACTTGAACGGTTTTCAAGAGTTCACACAAAATGCTCTCTCCCTGTTATATTTGGCTAAGGACACGACCCTCCATTAAAACTTCCAACCTGTTGAATCACCACGAATTACATGAAGCTTGACTGATTATGTGGGGGAAGGGCAGCAAACAGCCCTCAAAGAGAAAAGAGTGAACAGCCTTCTTCAGGAAACGAAGCTGGACTGCAGAGAGCTCTTGCGCAGAGGGTGTGGGTGACACACTCCAGGCAAAGTGAGCAGAAGGGCACCAGTGGCAGGGATACCAGCCATGCACCACACACCAGTATTTTCTAAGCCTAAAGGAGTCTGTTTTGTTTACTAATTTCACTTGGGAGCAGCTTACAGACCTTGCAACAACACTTACTCCTCTAACAGAACTGTTGCCACAACTGCTATCTAAGCCTTTAAATGTTTTAACTTTGAACACCACAATTCAGACAAACTGTTCTACAGTTTAAGCCCAAAGTACATCTTCCTTGCCACTTCTGTGCCTTGCTGGTAAAACCCCAGGTCATTTCACATGACTTGTTTAGTATTATTTACCCAAAAAATATTTTTAACGTTTTATTTCAGAGCTATTTACATCTGTTTAACTACAGCAGATGTGATAACCCACTGGAATGCTGCTCATAAGCTCAGATTAAGCACTGTATCTTGTATCAGTAGCCCCTCACCTCATACCTTCCAGAATAGGCTGGTCATGCATGACGAGGTACATTTTCTAGCCCTGGTTTTAAGGAATTTTGAACTTAGGGGGGATTTACCGGAAGGGACTGGAGGTTGGGGTAGTACTTCTGCCAGTAACTGGTGGTGTTCCAGGTTTAACATCAATGCCACCTCCAAAGGCCTTCAGGTCCATTTCTGATATCTGAAAAACACAGCAACTGACATGTTAATTCTAATTTTAAAAATTATGTTTGCTAAGCAGCTGTTAGCTTACCTCAATGAAAAGAGGTCACTTAAGTGGAGATGAAAGCCTGAGTGCAGAACAGCCTCTTATAATTAGGACAGGCCCAGCACCACAAGCACCTCTGTGTACAATTTTCCTGCCCTATCTGGCACTTGCAGCAATGGTACTGGCTTTCTAACTTGGTCCTCCTGCATAATGACAGGGGGTTTGAGAGTCATTTCATCTATTTGGCCCTAAAAAAAAGAAAAAAGATATGTTTTGGAGTTGAGATCTCCTTATCCAAGACTCCCATCTCAAGTACCACAAGAAAATAGTTAGAAATAATCCTGAAAAATGCTGCAAAGAGGAATACCATAAAATAGTCTAGGTCTATAAAAATAAACAAGCCCAAAGCACAGCAAAAATGGAAAACGATCTCCAGACTAACTGGAGCAATGACTCTTGAATGCTATTTTGCAGATACGCTCAACAGCATAAATTAGTTTTTGGAACAGTGTATTTCCACACATGACCATGAAGCATTAACAGCAACAATAAATCAGCTAAAAATGAGGGGCTGTTTTAAGTTGACTTTCTTTAGCAGCAATATGATGGGAATCTTAGAGCAGGGCAGGAAAGTCATCTAAAGCCACCATCCCACTGCAGCTCTTCCCTCATGCTTTGCTGAAATGAGCAATCATTTTCCAGTGACAACTGCAGCAAGAAACATGCTGCTGCTTGCAAAATGGGCTCCTAACAACTACAAAGCTGAAAAGATTTGGCCAGATCCCATGAAGCTGGAAAACTGCATGGTGCAAAAAACACCATACACACTCCGGGGGGGAGGAGATGTAAACTTCATCTAGGTGGTCTGAAATTCTGACTGCCATTACTGTCCAAGACATGGAGTTAGCACACAAGATTTTTCTTATCACAGGTGTAAATCACAGGGATTGTGGGGTTATTTTATATTCAAAAACACCCTGAAATCTAGGCCAGAAGCTGCAGGGTTTTCAGGAGCAGCTGCAGAGGTAGATCAGTCCCTGAGGTGGGAAGACCTTGCTGTTCCTGCCAGTCAGCTGAGCTGTGTCCATGTCCAGGGGTGTCACCCACTGCTCACCTGGAAGCGGACTGCAACTGCCGAGTGCTGCACACTATCCGAAAATCCCCGGTGCCTGTAAAGCTGGGATTCCATCTAAGACAAGAGACCTTGTGATTGGAAGCCAGCTCCACACATCCCCTTATTAGCAATTACCTTAGCAGCTTCACATAAAGGAGAGGAGAGAATTCCCCCCTAGATATTCAAGTTTCTCGCACTGTTGTACTGTTATTTCCTTACTGGACCTGTCACTCAGTTTTCCTCAGCTGCAGGACCAGGCTTTTCTTTTTCATTAGCAAAAAATCTCACCTTGCATATAATGCTACATTCTAAATATGTGGCATGCTGTGCTGTTCAGAAAGGCAGACCCCCAGCAATAACAGCAGAGTTTAATTCTGGCTTAAGGTCGTGGCTGATACAGAGTCCACTGAAGCCCCTAAAACTCCCCTCTGTTGCACTGGAAACCCTCGAACCCAAACAACTTGCTCTGGGGTTTGAGTCCAGAAGCAAAGCAACGAACACAAGCAGGCCCAGAATCTGCCCCCAGGCCTGACAGAGTCATGATGTTCCCCTGCTGCTCTAACAACAGCTCAGTGGTATTTTCCACACGGCTTCTACATGAAATCCCCTACTAGTCCATGATGTCACTATCAAACCAGGTATTCCTGCAGTGCAAATGGACCAGCACCAAGTTAGCTACTAAACCTCAGCTAAATGCATAGACCCAGTCACTAAGGCACTAACCTTGACTGGCTTTTATCTTTTAAACCTGAGGCAGATTTTTAAGATGCAAAAAGTCAACATGAGTTGCTGTGCTGGTTAAATAAACCAGCAAACAGCTGTGCTTCAAATTAATTTCTGTCCTGTAGATGTGGCAATGTTGTTACCTTTCCAGTTGCAGCAATCATGCTGTGCTGAGTTCCGGCTGGAATCAATCCTCTGAAAGGCTGGGTCACTTGTGCAGGTCTGCTCAGGTTTTGAGCCTGAGCTTGTGGTGGGGTGTGCTGTAGTGGTGGTTGTAAGGACTGGGGTAGGGCAATCAGTGGCTGTGCTGTGGATCCAAAGTTGGGCAAAGAAATCTGTGATCCTGGCAAAGGTACCGTCACCTGGAGAGAGAGCACAAGATCACCAGTAACAGAGACACAAAGGCCATTATGTACCTTCCATTACTAGCTCTATTTCAGCTTTATTCCAGGCAAATGGCCTAATGAGTTCATTTATTTAAGCAGAGAGCTGCAACCAAATAAGTGAATTTATTGCTCAGTTTGCCTTTATAATCAGTTCTAATGGCATTTGGGTCTGTGCTTTGCAGAAACAAAGTTGCATGAAGTCGCCTACCTCCACCATCATTCAACGTGATTTCAACGTGTGACAGGGGAAAGTTAATTCAACTCAGAAAACAAAAGGAGAACAAAATAACCAGTTTGGGGGTGGGGGGGGACAGGACAGGACTATGCTGGCTTATTTGTTTATATCAAATAATTTTAGTCATCAAAGGACACTGGGACAAAAATTAGATTTTACTTTCCCGGAGTTCCAACAAACAGAAGTTTGAGCTTAAAAACAATGCCAAAAATACACAGCCTGTCCCTTGCTTGCAGTTACCCGGAGTGCTGTGGGCTGAAAACACCAGAGTGGTAGTGATAAACATGGAAATACCACAGCACTGGCCTCACTGGCAGGAGTTACTGCATGTCTTGGTCTGACAACCCACTACCTGCAAGATTATATTCTGAGTGTGACTAGGAGAATGATATGAGATTCCAGATGCTAAAGGCTTACTTGGATTCTGCTCTGAAGGGTAAGGGATTAAAATTATAGAGACAGTCAGAACTGAACACATTAAAAGCACCAACTCTTCTAAAAGGTCCTTAAAACTCTGTGCTAGATTTCCAACAGACAACATCCAATCTCTTAAGACTCTTCCAGATTTCTGTCTTGGCAACTTTTCCTGTGTATAAGGTAGACTATTATAACAAATCAATCCAACACAACCTTTTTTTGAAGCCATTTCAATGAAAAAACCAAACCAGCAGATGAAAACCACTAGACAGTATCCTGTAAATATGACAGAATGCTTGCATAGAGCAACTCAGCAGTTCTTTCACAAAAGAATTAAAAAACCTTCAAATGAGTGGAGTTATTTTATGAGTGGAGTTATTTTACTGACCTGTCTGTCCTGAACGATCACCTATCTGCTGACTTCTCAGTTATTTTCTATGTACTGGCTATCACTGGCACACGGAGTGCTCCTGGCTTCCAGCTCAGTGACAACTGGTGTTAACAATGAGGCTTCACTAAGCACCTGGAGTTTGCCCCTCTCTCTCCCCACCATTCCCAGTATCTGCTTCCATAAAAGCATCATGTGCCTCAATCAATTAGCAACAGCACTGCCAATTAAATCTCTGCCCATCACTGAAAAATTAACTATTCAAGAGAAGGATGCCAGGGACAAATTATCAATATGAACTGCACGTCACCTAACTTCTCTCAGCCATTCAGTTTGTGCAGTGCTGCTGCAGTGGCCTTCCTTCGCTATCAATATTCAATTTTTGTTTTGGAAGAATTAAAGGTTCTCAGCCCTCCCCTCTATTCCCACCCCACAGACATCATCAACCACAACATGCTTTTAGGAAGAATACAATGTAGGAAATTTACCATGCCATAGTTTACCTGCTGGAGAGCACTGGGAGACTGTGCAGTGTTGTAGAAATTGCTCTGGCCAGGCTGCTGAACTTGCCCAGAGTAGAGATTTGACGCCTGAGTGAGCGTAGCTCTGGCCTAGGAAGAGCAAGAGACACCATACCATTAAGAGCATTTAGAGAGCAGTTCTGTGGTGCATCAACCAGTGCAGGAGAAACCACAGCATGGGAAGCTGACAAATCTGAAGGTTTCACTTCGTGACAAAGCTCGCATCTGCACGTGGTGGAACAGCCCTTGATCACCATCATTAACAGAAATTAAACCTGAAGCTCTAATTAATAATAGAGTGCAAGGAGCCCTGTAATTTGGGGAACGAGCCTCAATTCAGAGATTATGCTAATGTACATTTATTAAATTAAAAGAACATTCCCTTCCAAGTGTCTTAAGTTTCCTGCCACTCGAGCCAAGACTTGATTTCCTGTATCAGCCCACTGCAGAAGTTTTGCATTTGGAGCATTTCCTACCTGCAGAATGTGTGTATCAATCAGCTGAGAGCCTCCCAGTCCTGAAGCCTGCCCAAGCTGATGCTCATATAAGATAGGAATAGGCTGAGTATTGGAAGTCTGCTGGAATGCCAGGCTGGACTGTGCCTTAGCCAGCTCCTGGTGTTGCACTGCTGGGAAGTTGTGTAAGGCTGTGCCAGACAGAACCACTGGCGATGGCTGAGACAAACCACTCTGCATAAAAGCTTGCTGGGATCTGCAAGAGATTGAAGTGTCATTCATAGAACTTCTGACAGAGCTCAACAATCAGCCACCAAAAATGAAGAGCACAGCTTATATTCTTTAAACAGAATTAGGATGCTTAGCTCTACTGAACAAATTTTCACCTGAAAAGGTTAGATTTTTTTTCAATTTACTCTGTGCACAACAAAATAATAGCTGCTACTAAAGGCCACAGGAAAAAACGATGAGGCTTTTTACTAAAATCTAAGATCACAGTTAGCTATTTAGATGTTCATGCTGTAATAGTTCTTGGGTAACTTAACAGTAACATAGAAAACCTGCCAGTTGTTAGTTCCTGTGCTACAAGGTAGGATGGGAAAAGCACATGTGAGTAGCCCCACTTAGTCATTAAGTGAACTGCTTTGTTCTATTGAGTCCACAGTACGGCTTCTAATACTTACAGCTTAAATCACTGGATGCTGACAATGGTAGCTTCCAAATGAATGTTTTGGTTTCAAAAGACCTCACAGCCTTGAATTTTAACCTATTATTCAATTCCTATGTCACCAGCATGGGGAAGTTGCAGTTTGTTTAAAGAAGACCAAAGCCAGTACAGCAAAGCACTACGGATAGGTTTAGTTCATCAGAAGTATTTATCCAAACATTCTCATTAAGAACTTGGTGAGTAGCCACCTTCAGACTGAAGAATCAAGAGTTTTTAAATAAATGCTCCTCTCAAAGCTTTTGAGATCAGAGGATGAGTGTTTTTACTTTATCCTGTGCTGGATATGTCTGAGCACAGCACCAGTCCTGTTAATCTATTGGTGTGGTGGGGTTTGCTTGTCACCTGGGTGAGCTTTGTTCTGCACCCTTCCTTCACTGCAAAACACTCTTACAGTCATACTCTGAGCACTGGAAAAACTTTTCCAGATTGTATGCAGAGGATTGTCTTCAGTGGAGCCAAAATCATTTTCACAAGTTTATTTTTAGTTCACTTTTAACTTTTGGTTGTATTGTTTTAAACCAACAACCTGTACATCTCCAAGCTTATCCTCCTGTGCACATTTACTGTGTGGGAGTAGTACTCACACTGTTAGAACTCCATTAATGCCATGTTTGTGTGTGATCAGATTTATTTAATCTGGATCACATGCCAGCCTGATTGTGTTTCTGCAATTAGCCAACCGTTTGCAACAGCTTTTGTCAGCTGTAGGAGGACAAGCAATATTTGGTCCCACAAAGTCAGCCAAGCACAAAGTCAGTATACAAATGCAGTTAATTAAACCTTCTGTGGCCTCAGCCTTCTACACTGCAACAAGCAGGTTTAACTACAGCCCATGCAAAACCCTCTAATTGAACTTCCAAAGAAGCTGTCTCAAAGTGAAACTAACAACATTTGTCAGAATTATACTGCTGTGAATCAATTTTGATAGGAAGGGCAAGGAAGCTCTGGAAGGGCTTACAGGGGAAGTTTGTCTGGCTATCAGTGCCATTTGAGAGATACTGGTCTTACTGTTATCTTTTGTAGGAAACAGAAAACATTCTAAAATATACCCTGCTGCCCCTCACACATCTAAAACGAAGTTTTTACCACCTATGAGTTCGAACTGGAACTTCCAAGTGTTTCAAGACTCCAGTGTTGGTTTGATTAGGAAAAACAAATGAACTGCTGAACTAAATGGACAGACATTTTCTGTTCTCTTAGTATGACAGACTAATGTTTTCAGCTCTTTAGCCTGAGTTCCTAAAGATACAACTATCTGGCATAATTTTTGAACCCACAATTTCACAACTACTCTGTACAAGGCAGACAATCGGCATGCACAGTTCTCAGACAAAAGAGATTTTGGGAAAGACAGGAAGATGAGGCAGCTATGGAGCACAGAACACAAGTCTGCAGGGAACAAAGTGCAGTAATTCTGACACTAAAACCATGAAGAAATTTGCATACGCTACCTACCTGTAAGGTTGTAAGGAGGAATTAAACAACTCTTGGGCTTGTGAAACAGCTGGTGCTGCTCCTAAACTCAGCTGAGCTTGATGCTGTCCTTGCAGAGGTGCATAGATGGGGATGGGGATCTGCTGAACTGAAGCAGGCTGCATAAAAGAGAAGACACTAAATTAGAAAACCTACAGTTAAACGTGTGCTAGGATATGTCAAATCCCAAGGCTGCGTGCAGAGCTAGTACTGCTGCCCTCAAGAAAATTACTTTCCAGTTGAATCTTATACTTTTCCTTGCAAATAACCAGCAGAAACTGAGTGAAATATTCAGATCTGCATACAAAACAACTGCATGAGACCGCAAATAATTTTGTACTACACAAGTTGAGTAAGCCTGCACTAACATGGCCACAGAAACACCTCCCAGAAATATGAACTTTCACATACATTTGTGAGTGGAAGCTTATTCTCTCAGCTTTCATGACAAATAACCAAACACTGCCTGCATGCACCGGAATGGAACAGCAAGGGCAGACATGACCTCATTTTTTGCAGTCTTTAGTCTCATTCTCCTCTGCCCCTATCAGATCATTAGTAGAACTTCAAAGGCAATATGGATAGTGAGGGAAAAAAAGAGAATTAGGAATCCCCAAATACCTGAGAAAGGCCTGGCTGAAAGCCTTGCTGTTGGGCCAGAGAAGGTGGTGCCAAACGTGCATGTTGGGTATTGAACAGATGACTTGTATCCATATAAAATGCTGGGATTTGAGCTGTAGTACCTCAGGAAGAGCAATACAATTAGTACCTGATTCCCAACATCTCCCTGCTAGAAAGATTTTTATCAAGAGTCAGAGATGCAGCTACTGTCAGTACATCCCACTGTAACAGCTACCAGAGAGCATGGGAGAAGGAACAGCACTGGAGAGCTGGGTGCTTCACCAGCTTCAGTATCTTTTCCAATGCACCCCCAGAATCTACCAGTCTTGCATAGGTGTCATTAATCCCACACAATTTTGGAGGGATGAATAACAGATTCTCGCCAAAAAAGGCATTTGGGTGAAGTGTAAGAATTTGTTAAACAGTCATGCAATTTAACTAGATTGTTAACTGGATGCAGGATTTTCCTTCAAGAAGAAAATATCACAATTCTCAACTACTGCAGCATTTTAAGAAAGAAACTAAGACTAAATCATTCCTGGTCTTAAACAGTAATTTACAATTTTTCAACAGAATCTGAGACTCAAACTTACTTTCCTCAACAAACTAACACAGCACTACCTCTGTACTCCCTGATAAAGCACTGCAGATTTAGAGTAAGACAATTAGAGAGTATTTGCTTACAGAATGCTCTTTTATCATTCTGTGTTTACTGCAGAGAAAAACCAGAACCAAATTCAACTCTCCCGCTTCAAGATTCAAAAAAGCAGATGTGTGGCTTCTCAGCCACAAACATCATTACCTGCTGCAGACTGAGACACATAGACCTGGGGACTCTGCTGCTGCTGGGCAATGAGGGATGGCATGCAGCTCAGCTGGGAAAAGTGGCTGGCAGAAGCCAGGCTGCTTGTCTGCAACTGCTGGGGTTTCACTTTACAAATATTAGGAGGGTCTGAGGTGCTTGCAGTCTTTGTACTCAGTGAAGAGGTTGTGTATGTTCCAGCTCCTAAGAGGAGAGAAGCAAGGGATGCATCAAAGACACTTCAAAGCCTCATCATTCAGAGGTCAAAGTTTTGGGACAGCTCTATAAGCACAGCCACAACTGGTAAAGAACACTGAAACCAATGCAGCCGTTTCCACCAACACAAGAAAAACACAGAGACAATTCTGTTGAGTTCACTGTGGGAAGTGCTGCAACCCTGATCCATCTCCCTTTTCAGGCAGAGGAGCACACAGAAGTACTGAAGGAGGCAGCTTGGTTAGTTATGCAACAAAACATTGCAACACACAGTGGTTGTGCCTCTCATGGAGATATATTTTAATATTCCAAGGCATGAAGACTTAACCAGATATAGCACCTTTTGTGTGCTGCTAAGAACCAAGGTGGCAACCAGCACTATTTGTGAAGAGCAGCTGGACATTTGCTCTGCCTTTTGCAAATAGGTTTTGAGTATGAGTTCTTGAAGCTTTAACTTAAAAAGCAAGAGCACAACTGGATGCAAGACTGCAATTAGCTGGACATCAGCACCATCCTCTGCTTCAAAATCTACATGCTTGCCTCCATGTGGCTGAACAAAATGAAATATAGGTGGAATAATAATTTCAGTAAGATGGAAAAGAGAAGTTTACCTCCTCTTTCAAGTGCATATAAGTAGCTTAGGCAGAGACATCTTAGTACTATTTTCAGCTGACTGAAGTGAAACAAGTGAAGTCAGTTAACTGATTATTTGGGAAGTTGCTATTCAGATCCAACATTCCATTTCTAGCATAAACCTTTTGTTAGCTTTGCATTAAACAATTCCAAAGGGAATCCAATCCCTTGAAAAATGTAAGCGAGGGACAACACAACAGGACACTACAGCTTTGACATGTGGTACCTGAGAGGGAAGTTGTGGGGGTAACTGAGGCCACAGGAATAGGAGGCATTGATGCACTTGAGAAAGAGCTGTAAGTGCCACTGCTTGGCCCAGTGTTGCTGCTGCTGCTGCTGCTGCCACCAGCAATGGGAGATGCTGCCGAGGTCACCGGCGAACTCTTCTCCCCCATGTTTGGGGAATTCTCCCATGCTTTGCGTGCAGACTCCATCTATTCAAAAGAAAAAAAAAATCCTCATCTATTAGGAAGTTTCAACCAGTCATCCTTCCTCTTGTAACAGCTCCTTTTAGTCAAAAGGCAATTCAGGCTTCATGCGAGCCTCTTTTCGAAGTCGCTGTAATCGTGCAACTCTGTTCATGCAAAAAGCATACAGCCTGAAGTTGGAGCTGGTCATCTGTTCCAACTGCACACGTGCACAGTTTATCATCTTAACATCCAATGCTCAAAAGAGAATTCACTCACACTAATTTGGCTTGGTTTTGTTTGACGTGAAGAGCAAAGACACAGTGAGCAAAAGAAAGGTAAAACCCCCCTCTAAATACTTCATCAAGTCCTTTACTTCCAAGTTACTTGGGCTATTTAAATGAAGCAGCCCCTTGCTTTTTTGGTGAATCATCCACTTTGAGTGACCAACAAAGATATCTAGTGCACGCTTCAGTAAACATGACAGCAGTCAAGTTTATATTTCCAAAGCAACTGCTGCTCAAAAAGCAACCACAAGCTGACACAGCTTGTGTGCGCTGCTTTACGTTAAAGCTAAAAATGCTTCACGCTCCTCTATTTCTATAATAATTATGAGCTTATGTCTTGCACAGCAAGGGAGATGAAACTCTTAAATATTATAGACACAGTTATCTTCCACCAGAAGTGGAAACATTATTTTACTGCAGCCAATAAAATATAATTATTGCTACATTAGACACGCAACGCGAAATCTAAATTGAGACGCTTCTGAGGGTCCACTGAACAGGAAATATTAATGTTCAGTCTACACCCACTAATTTAAAAGCTCAAACATGGTCCACGAACTTCTGCACAGCCTTCAGCTGTCTCCAGTGGAAACACAAGTTTTCCTAGCAGAGCTGAAATTGCTCACTGTAAGTTCCTCGAGGCCAGGTGCTGTCTTTAGTGGTGGATATTAAGGGGCAAATATATACTCACCACAGTCTGCCCTCACTGCCTGCATTAAGAGAGCCACCCTAAATGGGACCTGCAGTCTCTCAAAGCCACACTTGTCAACTTACCCTGCTTTACATGAGTTAGGTAGAGTCTAGACAGACTAAATATGGCTTAGGTTATTTGTCTAGATGCTTCAGAAGTGATAAAAAAGCAGAGCAATATTGATAGAAATGGGTCACAGGTGATCAATACACACCCATGTGGAAAATGGAGTCCTGGATTCCTGAAGAGAATAAAGGGAGAGGAGGGAAACTTAAGTTACACATTAAATCCTTTGGGGGCAAGTCACCTATTTTCATTTTTGAGATCATCTTCCCCAGCAAGCATTCTCCGTTTCCTCTCCACAACATTTTCCTCCAAATTGGTCCTGATTCTTACAGACAAGGCAAACTTCATTCATCACTAACATGCTGGAAATGATTTAGTTTAGGTGTATTGCACTGGCACTAAGAGAAAGTGAGCAAGTACCTGTCATTGTCAGAATAGAGAAGGTGTAAAAGGTTCTACTATGTTCGCTGGGTTTCATGATGTCCTGGAGAAACGACAGCAAAAGCTACACACTGCATTTTGTGACAGATAAGGCATGTAACAGAGTCCTGAAGGTTTCTAACAGCTTTGCTTTTTAGAGAGCTTCTTAACAACCTCTAACTTTTATAAGCTAGAAAAAAAGATGCAAGAGAGATTGGTACTCTAGAAATGCCTGTGCAGCACCATCTACAGACCAGATATGGAGGAATAAGAGGCCCTAAATTAAGTTAGACTGGGGACAGTGCTGTAGTTTCACTGCTCACTTAGGGGGAAAGGAGGGCACAAGGAGGAGATCATGGCTACTTGAGGCTTCTCTTCATCATTGATCCATTGGGGCCTTCACATTGCAGTAACAGTCCTGTATATATTATCCAAAACCTCCACTGGAGACAAACCCCAGTGTGCCTTTCCTTAAATACACCGAAGTCTATATGGTTAGAAAAAGAAAGTCCAAACACGTCAGATTCTGGACCAGATGCCTAACAGGAATTTTAGATGAAACCTTGGATGTGAAGAGGGCCAAGCAGCTCAGTTTGAGATTGCTTTGTGCTTCCTTCTGCTCAGCTCCTTACCTATCAACAGGCCTATGAGCCAAGTCCTTAAGAGGATGACTTCAGTAAAGGTGTCTTTAGCAAAGTTACTCCAAGGAAACAAGATCTCAACAAGGCTTCCCATATGAGCCCCTTATACCTCCACCGAAGAATGATGCTGAGTAGTGCGAGCAGCTGTGGCCAAGTTCCCCACAAGTCTTCACAGACAGCTTTCTGTGACGGGATGGAGGAAAGAGGAGGTGCAGGGGTTAATCCTTTGTGGAGGCAGAACCTGGACATTCTGTTCTTTTAAGAAAATGAAGGAAATGCTTTCCTCTCTCCTGCTCCAAAAGTTATCTTTTGAAAGAAGCAACGATTCTACTGAAGAGGATGACAAAGAGCAGAGCTGTGTCTGGACCAGAAGGCCTACTGTGAAAGTGGCAAGTCTCAGTATGTGCTTCAGAACAAGAGTGTTGCCTTCAGCATTTGTGAAAAGGAGGTAGAGCTCCAGTGCTTGGAATAAAGAAATCAGGGACAAAGCTGCTTCCAAATAGGTTTCCATTCAGATTTTGGTCAAAAGATTCTTTAAAGTAGCCTCAAAACATTGATCTTTGACCTATTTTGTTACCACACATCCAAAATCTATCATCCACTGAGAAATCACAGACACTACAAGAGCAGGAAAAGAAACTGCGGGATGAATGACACAGACACCACAGTTTGCTCTGTAACTGGGCAGTGTCCCACGCTTTGCAGTAACAGCCCTACCTGTACGACATGGGATTCAGTCTCCAGCTGCAAAACAGTCAGAGACTATTTCAGAAAAACACTTTCAGACGCCAGAAAATCACTTTAGGAGAACTTATTACACAAGAATGTAGCAGAAAACAAGGGTTTTTTTTAAAACTACTTGTCCCTCCACAGTGCTCTCCCCATTTCTGCAGGTTTATGGTTTTAAAGAGATGTTATACTTTTTTTAGGAAATAAAGTGTTAACAGAAGACAAGCAAGAATTCAACAAGAGAACAAGAATATTTCTCATCACTAGAGAACACATGCAAGCAGCTGTCAAACCATGCCGGTGAGACAAGTCTCACTGGGATTGACAAGTAAGTTCCTCTAAAGCATTACTTCTGCATCCAATCTCAAGTTTCATTTCTTCTGAAAAATTTAGAGAAACTAAGGTCAAACTTCACTATTCCTTAATACCAGAAGCAGCAACAATACTTCTACCGGTTCAGTCACCTGCAGTCACAATCACAAAGCAGATCTAGACAACAAAAGAAGAAAAAAAAACCCAACAACTTCTAAAAATACAGTAGCAAAGCTAGAGCCCAACTCTGTGTTAGTGAGTTATACAATGCACACAGTCCAAAATCCAACAAAATGGGAAAACACAACTGAAAATATTCTACACACTTGCTCTGCACTGGAGAGCAAGAAACAACAGAACATTTATAACACGACAAAACACGTTCTGACTCGCTGATCTAACTGCCTTTCAGAGACACCAACACACCATCTACGTGTCACTAACTGGAACTTCAGCCATCCAACTCAAAACCACATTATCACTGCACCAAAGTCTTACAGCTAAGAAGAAATCAAGCTTGGCTTATCAAGCAAACCCTTAAAGCCTTTACACCAAACCAGGCAACTTATTTTAAGCTCAACACTCAAAAAACCTCAGACAGATTCTGACAGATTGCCATGAGCACCACGGTCCAATGCTAAAACTCTAGGATCTTGGTTTTTCAGGGCAGTGGGAGCCAAGATTGTTTGAGATGCCAAGTGTTAATGCAAAACGGGGTTAGAAATTTATGGTTTAAATGCATCCTTCGATAGAGTCTCGTGTTTCAGCCATCCATTTATACGCAAAAGCAGTTCAGCAGAGGAAACAAAGGAAGGCTCTCAAAAAAGGTTCACCAGCAAGTTCTCCAATAACTTTTTTCCCCTGCATGCAAGAAAACGACCCTTTAGAGGGATGTGGTACATACCTTGAGGGTGAGGTCGACGGTAGCGGGAGAAACTGGAGTTAGGCTGGAGCTCTGTTGTAAAGTCTCCCTCCTAGGGAGGGGAAGGGTGTGGGGCAGGGGCACCTGAAAGGCAGGCAACACATATCACATTCTAACTACGTCTACTAGAAAAGCCCCAGAAAGCAAAGCTCAAGCTTTATCAAGTGAGCTACAATTTCTTCAAGGCTTGAGCATTTGGCAGGGAGACTGATAAAATAAGGTAAAAATTTGGTAGGCAAGGAAAGGCCACTCAGCAGGTGCCAAGATGCTTCTCATCTCTCTAAGAAGCTGAAGGTTAAGGCTTTAAGGTGTCCATGTCCTCTGCATAAACAAACACCAATTGTCTGTTAGGGGATTTAATTTCAAGTACCATTTCAGTTTACTGATATGCAAAAATTCTTCCCAAGCCAAGTCCGTCCCTTTTTGTACCACTACAGTACATGGGGCTTCACGACCTTGAGTTCTGAGATGCAGTTTCTGAAAAGAGGAAGCTTTTATAGACCTGCAAAATCACAGGACCATGAAACAAACTACAATAGATTTGCCAACCAATAATCGAATTCAGTTATTTTCTCTTTCAAAAAGATGAAAGATGTGATACTTGGGGAAATAAACCTGACATTACACTATTGCTATCTTTGCCTATGAAAACTCCAATGGATTTCCCAGAAGTTTTAAAGGAAATGAATCAAAAATACTGCAGCGGCCAGTCTATTACTCCTAACCATTCCTTTCTCTACTCACAGCACAGCTAATGGACTTTCACTGGATGAGATAAGGCTAATCCAAAAGACAGATACTGAAGCTTTGAAGTAGGGGATGGCACAGATCCTTTGTGGCCAGGAACCCCTAACTCCTGTGTTAGAAACATCCACAAGGATTGGACATCATTAACACAAAAGAATTCAGTCTTCCACACTAACCACCAAAGGCAAAAACCACAACACTACCAGAAAAGCCAGCAGAAGAGTAAGAAGTTCAAACTGCTTCAAAATGATGCTGCAGTAAGCTGAAAAGCATTTTTAGATGAAATTCACAAGACATGTTCATAAAAAACTGAGATCCTATTGTATGATTCTTCCTTCTCCTATCAACACATGACTCAACCCTGAGCCAATTCTGTTACTCAAACAACAAGTATCACAAGATCCAAGCTCCCTGATGCCCCAACACACTCAAGACAAACCTGATTTTGCTACAAGTCACAACCCAGCTGGTTCTCTCAATCACTGTGCCGTGCTCACAAGTCAGGATCACTGCACTGGCTTTGAGGGCTGCAAACATCTCAGCTCCATAGCAACTGAACACCTGGAAGCCTGTTGTCTGCTTTCACAACCATTCAGCTGCTCCCTTTACATGCAGTTGCTGTGATTTTAGGCTACAGTTCAAAACTCCTTTGTCTGTAAGAGCCTTTCTTCAAACCCAGCCTACAGAGCTTTGCTATTGGTACCAGGCTCAAGTCTCAACTGCTGCCAAGAACACACTCCCTCATTATGCCTATCTTTGTTTTAGTATTGTCCTTTCTGTGCTCTTTAGCTCACTGTGATTGTTCAAAAGACAAGAAAATACCTGAAGAATTCCAGAGCAGGTACTAATCAACCCAAATGTCCTTCAGAGCAAGAGTACTGGAAAAAGCCCAGCTAGTTCATATGAAAGGAACCCTGTGGACTTGTTCACTGAAGGCACTATTTGGTGCTTTAAAGACGTGTGAAAATATTTTCTTGTCTTCAAAGTCAAGATGATCACTGCAATAGACTTACGTTCGTCACCAAAGTCTCCTCCATTTTTGTACTGCTAGTAGCCACTGTGTTAGGATGAGAAGAAGGTGTAGTGTAGTCTGTTACAGACTCCTGTGAAGAAAAACAATTCCATTAAAATATCTCCCTTACCTAAATGCGATTTCAATTTCTTGGACAGATGTCAGCCTTTCTACAGGAGGAGTTCACCAAGCAACAGAAGACTAGAATTTCACACAATTTTTTTCTTACAAGTCATGTCTAGCAATCCTTATTGCTGAATTGCTACTGAGGTCAAGAGGATTCTTAGAAGATTACAGTTTGCCTCATGACCTCACAATGTACATCTGGAGAAAAGTCAAAATACAGTCTATAAGGCAAGAACATAGAAAGCAATGTACTGCCTGGGCACTGTAAAACTGAACTGCAGTGGTGCAACCAATTATCATTTGTCACCCAAGATGCTTTAGCCACCTGCAGGCACTCTCAGCCTACTTAAAAAGTAAAGTATCTTAGCTGAAAGCTTTCTGTAGTTTTAAATAAATACAGAAATTTCTTACTATGACAAGAAAGGCTCTCCAGATTAAAAAGAACAGAAAGGGATGGTTGCAATTTGTAAACTATTTTCTTTCCTGTAAGTTTTGTCTCTGAAAGTCACAAGACTTAGATTCTCCGGATGGTGTAGGCTACCTCCTGATTTCTGCACCGGGTAATGACTCCAAGGAAGAAAAGGACTGAGGTTTCCAGTCTACCCAGAGGCTTTCCTTGAAGCTTATTTGTCACAGTTAAGTGGACCTTAAAGTGCTCAGCAAACAAGGTCCACTTTCACGGCCCTGGCTGTCGGCAGTGACTGCTGCAGCTGTAGATAGAAATGGTCTGAGCAAAGTGGCTCCCTGAACACTGCCAGCCCTCAGAGAATGTCCTACAGCGAACAAAGAGGGCACTGGCACTTCTGAGAGGCCTCTTGAGTGCTGCTTTTTAGTTCACATCACTGGTATCGACCGAGCACATTCTGGGCAGGCAGAGGGTGTTACCAGAACCCAACTCACAGACTTCGCCGGAGAAATGGTGTGGCCCTAAAACAGACAAGAGTCACTCTGTAGCCAGCACTGCCAACTCCGAAATTTTACGTGTCTGAAGCCCAGGAAAGGCTCTATCATCTTTCTAGAACCAAACGCCATGAAGGAACAAAAGGACAAAGCATCAGCAGAACTGTTACTGACTGTCTGGACTTGTCAACCCATAATGATTTTGGAGGCACAAAACATATAATGCTTGTTTAATTGTATCCAACCAGGATGATGATAAGCTATTAAAAAAGTGCACACTCAATTTATTCCTCAGGCCTGCGGCACTGTCTCTAAAAAAGCATTTAAAGCACTAACTGACAAATGACAAAGAATCCTCCTTAAAAGGATGAGCTCATTCTGGTAAAAGACTAGAACAAGTTAAACCATAATGGGGTGAGAGAGGACAATGTGCACAGTGATTTATTTTTATAATTTTTGAAGAAAACAGAGAACTCTTTTCTCAGTTTATTTACTTCCTTTACTTGTTAAACTGGTGAAATACAAGATACATGGTGCTTCCCACAATCCCAACCACCAAACTGCAAGTTGCATATCTGCACCGGATTCCAGCAGGCAAACTTAATCTGGGTAAAACAAGGCAAGCACACAAGGCTGCTTTAACCACAAAGGCCTTCTAATGAAGTAATTAAACGGCTCTGTATTTTTTTAGAATGCATTACTGCATAAGAAAGAGGAATTTTTAAAATTAAAATTCCTTCAAGATCTGGATGCAATTTTTACAGGGTTTCAGCAATGAAATTCTTTATGAAAGAAGATGGATCAAGACTATTGCTAACTTTTTCAGTTTGCACACACAGCAAAAAAATTTTCAAAAAAATCTTCACTAGAATTAAACCCAAATCATCCTATCAGCTCTGGTGCCCTTAGAAGTATATGAGCAATGCTGAAGCACAAGGGTGGTTTACGTGCTGAGCATGCACATAAGACAGTGAACCATGTGAACACTACCCCATAAACTGCAGGTTAATCTCCGTCCTTCATTTCCTGGCACATTAAGTCCAGGATTCTGTTAGATATGGCTTATATAAGCTTTTGCAATTCAGTTGAAGTGATTCTCCTGTACAACTGTTTGAAGAAACCAACTGATTACTTTATTATAAACTAGTAACAGCTGGAGCAAAAAGCTCATGTTTATGCTTTTTTTTGGAGTTCTCTACAAATTGTTTACACCTGAAGAAAAAGAACAGTCAGACTTCTTGTAACTACCTCCTTTGTTCAAAAAGAAAGGATCACAAAACCTCAAGTGACTTGATGAACAAACGACAAGGCAGACCTCAGAGCTGTCCTTGCTGTAAAGGATCGGGTTACTTTATGGGATAAATTAGCTATTTGATTTGATCCTGATTTACATAAATCACCCAAAATTGGAGCTTGAAAGATACTCAAATTTTTCTGAAAAACAGCCTGTGTCCTTTTAGACATGATCTGTAAGACACAGCTGTTACTACCTGCACAAATACTCCACTAGAGTCCACAACCAGGTATTGATCTTCCTGGGATTTGAGAGGTTCAAGTGGAAGGGTGGGAAAGGCAAGGGGTAAGATGTTTTACCCAGTTCAGAAACGTACACATCAGACTGCCTTCACTACAAAAATACTGCAAAATCCAGGAGAAACAGCTCCAATGGCTTCTGAGCATCGTACTTATGTACTAAACTTAAACATCTCACTGTATGAGTTCATTTATATTTATACAGTTTCTAAGCAGTCTTGTATGATTAAATGCACATGCTCTTATCACGATGTTTGTTTTGGAATGGATGGGGTACTCTTACAAAGCTTCTGAAGGAGGACAGCTGGCTTTAACAGAAAATTAAATCATCAAATACACCACAAGCCCGCCTTCCTGGAAGCTGAGCAATAATCTCTGAGAGGGATGTTTAAGATCATCAAAAGAAAAGCCATTTAGGTTTGCCAAAACTTCAACATCTGACATTGAAACAACAGGTTAAGGATGTCAACACCTCTTCCCTCATGAACAAGCAATGGAAAGAGTACCAAGACAAGAAAAAGCAATTGCAATATATATCAGTACAAGAACTCCAAGGCTGGAGCAGTATTTGAATCAGTTTTAAAAGCCTCTTTAAAAAGCAGCAATGTTTATTGCAGGTTTATTCCTGTAAAATCTAGATGAAGGTTACCTTATCCAATAAATTTGCAGGTTGCTGGTTTAACTTCCAGAGATGTAAAATATGACCACTTCTTTCCTAGAAAAAACCAACCTACTAATGCCTCAGGAACTATTCACAACAAAGGAATTTAAAAGCAAACCTGGTGCTGCTAAGACCGGAGCATTTAGGCCTATTATTAAAGGCTTCTTTAAACAATCGTTCAATGAGGAAATTACTGGGAATTTTCATATGCAGCACAAACTGGAAAGCTTCTTTCCACTCTGGTCTTTCTTCCAGAAGACAGAATCTTGGTGCTTTAATACTGTGGTAGTTCAAAGAACCTTGGCAACCCATGTTAGACTAAGCCTAGACTGGCACAAAGTCCAGACTTCCCTTTTGAGAAACTCTTACTTCAAAAATACAATTGCAGAGAGGAATATCTACTGATTTTAGCCGAGCTACTTGACTACACTGAGCCAGACTGCAGTAACCAAAGCTATGTTTCCAACTGTGTTTGTGGCTCAGAAGAAGCCTCTCCTCCTATCTTGAGCTCTTGTCAGAGGAGTTTGTAAGACTCTGGGAAAGCACAGGATACAGACAAACAGCCTTCTCACCAAATATCTGAGCAAGCTGGTGTTTACTGCTCTACACTTCTGATTCTCATACGAGGATACTTTATCAGTTTCTGGTATGAACATCAACCACTCACATCTACCCACAAGATGGAAAATGTCAGGAGAGATGAGAAATCCCTGCACTGAGTTTTCTTAAGTATTTGCCATTCCACTCAGAAACCAAGCCTACAGCTTCCATGTTGGACACAAATATCCTCTCTAACACTTGCCCTGTAGCAACACTTCATTGAGACAGTATCTTCTGCTGGCAGGACACCTTGGCAAAAAGCTGCCAAAGCTGTCCTTTCTTTTGGGCTTTTTTTTCCTAGCTGTGGGTGACAAAGATCAACTGCGAGTGACCCATGCTTCATATTCCTCAACTATTAATATAACTCTTGAAGAGGATGGGTTTTCCTAAATGGCATCAGAAGATTTCTGCTTAAGACCAGGATGTCTGAAACAGCAGGCAACCAACACTTAGAAAACTGTTTTTCAAACCTACAAGAAGCATTTTTCCTTTACCAAAGCAGGTGTAACTATTAAGCAGTAGCTACTCAAACTGCATGGCTTCTTTACATTTGAGAGATGACAACCAGAGTTCTTGCTCAAGACACAGGCAGAAAGGAGATGCCTCTGGGGATGTTTTTCAGCCACAGCTAAGAAATGAGCTGCGGAACAATGAATCCGAACACCAGGTCACCATCCCACTGCTGAGCAGTTATAAAGAAGTCAGGGGACTCACCCAACTATGATGAGTCCTAATTTTAGCGAAGGAGTTCTGCAAGGAATACCTAGACAATATCCAAGCCACGAGGATATACACGACCATTTAGGGAAACAGAACAAGCCTTATCCAAAGCTATTACACATTCCCAGTTTAGAGATTTCCTTTTCTCACAGAACACCACTTAATTCACAGCTTCAGGTCATCCATACACTCCACCAGCAATCGTGCACACGACTTCACTTCTCTCTGCTGGAAGTCATCTTGCATACATCACACTGATCTGAGTTCACAGACTCTGCCTGCACCAGGCTCCAGTGCCACTCTCCACAGCAGTGCTCAGGACTGAGTTTTCATATTCAGCAGAACAGACTTCCAAGCTGATCTGTGCTTGGCGGTGTGACAAACAGCATGACTCTGTAGCACTTCTGCACAACTGCTTAATTCAAGCAGTACCAATGCTTTCTATCTGCTATTCAGTGGGCTCTGCTATCCAAGCACCACCAGCAGGCAACCAAGTGTCAATTACTTCACTGTAATCACACTTTACATATAGTGCTCAGTAACCTGTCAGTATTTTTCTTACCTTTGTGTTTGTTCCAAACTCTGGAGCAGACACAGATATCATCGTTCCTATCTCCGTGCTCAGTTCACTTGCTGCTTTGGTCTCCTTTGTAGTGACAGGTTCTGGGCTTCTCACAGAGGTGGGAGATGGCTTCTCCTGTCCCTCCGGCTCTCCCTGCTGGGCATCCTTCACCTTCCTGTTCTTTAAAGAACGCTCTTTCCCAATAGGACCAGGTTTATACTCTTTGTTTTCTACCGGACTCAAGTCTGGAAGCTAAGTTAGTGTTAACTTGTCAGTCATGCCTTCCCCTCTACGTCCTATCCAACAAGAATACTTTAACATGCTGTAAGTCATTGTTTAAACATAACAAAGCTTGACAAGGGTACACATTTTCTATCAGGTAAAGAATTTGAGACTAAGTTAGTGATAGGTACATGAAATGCATGGATTTTGAAGATTAGGAATCTAAACCATTCAAGCAATGAATTTTTTATGTGAAGTGGCAGAGTTCAAATAAAACACAAAATAATGTCAGTTTGACTGTCCTTATAAGAACGCACAAAAAATACAGAAACCACATGACTTTGTATACCTACAGGTTATTCTAATTTTCAGAGAACCAGGATTTTACAGGGCCCCAGGAAACTAAAACAGAAGACTCTACCTTCATTTGAAGTTATCTTGACGTATGGATGTCGGCAGCATTTTTCCCTGGAAACCGATCACTAAGGGGATCCAGAAAAAATAAAACACCTACGCGCAAGTGTTGCCTTATATTGCAGACACCGTGGCTGGGATCACTGCTGCCATTCAGCAGTTCCTTTCTGTGCAGCTCAATTACAGCAGAATGAAGGGCCCTAAGGAACCTGAATGCTCTGCTGTTTCACAGCCATCTCATTTCTGGCTGAGACTCTCAGCACACTTCACTACTGAGCAGCACAAAAATCCCTTCAAAGCAGTGCTTAAAATCCTATTCCTTAAGCTTTGATAGTGGAAAGACAGAAAATCACCAGCAGCTTTTCTCAATACCAATCAGCTATTTCAGGAGTAGACAAAGACTCTCTACAGTACGATGGTTTTGGGGAGGATGGAGTTTCCCAAAGGCATTTGGTACCCCCAGGAGGCTAGCAGAGACTGGCTTTCAGAGGGAAACAAGAAATTAAGTAGAAACAAATGCCTGAGCTCTGAAACGCTGCAATCAGGAACATCAGGCCCACCTCACACCAAATAATTTTCTCCCTAATAGTTTACAGAGGCTGGAATTCCTCCAGACACTTTAAGGTCACACTTGGAAAGGTAAACTGCTTTGCTTCAAGTATGGTCCTCTAATGTTGCCCGTAATAATTCAACAATACCAACCTCCAATCCTGAACATAAGCTTGTATTTAGGCTTCAGAGTAAACAACACCACAAAGGTGGGTGGGTGGGTGTGTAAGAATTGTTTGTTTGTTGAGATTTTTTTTTTTTTGTCATTAAGACAGTTAAAAGGATTTACAGCCCCCTCAAAGGAGTCTAAAAAAATGTTACCCTCCAATGCATTTACTATTTAGTCACCTATGTGTCTTTCAACAAAACCTGCAGGAGTCTTGACAGATATAAACAAGCAGAAAAAAGGAACTTTCTACACAGTGTCAAGCAGCCTCTATATATATTTAACTTTGCAGTTCAGTATCTGTAAATGATTTTATGTGGGCAGTTTTAGGCATGCTGCAATGTATCTGAGACATGGGTTACTGCAATTCACCAGCAGTTTTCTCTGTTTCAGTTTCTGCCTATTTCTCTGCTGTACAGGTTTTATATTCCGCAACGAAAGCCATGAACTGCAACATACCCACTCAGTGTCTCATACAGTAAAAGTTACACTCATTCTGTGTGTGACTGCACTTTCACATTTCAGCTCTTTTTTGGAGGGGGGCGAAAAACCCAACAAACAACTAAAACCCAAACAACCAACACAAAGAAACACCCAGTCTCCTAGAAAGACACAAAAGGGCTTTAATTGCATCAGGACTGCTGCCAAATCTCAGACATCAACAGAGACTGGAATAGCTGATGCTCTAAGTCACCAGACAAGTTTATCTGCTATAACCTTCTCTTTCTGAGAATTAGAAGCTGGTGCTGAGTGCTAGTGATGCACAGATTAGTGTGCACTGGAGGTGGAAACAACAGAAAAATCTCTGGAAGGCAAGCAACACACTTATTTTAAAAACTGATATAAGTTTGATTACCTATTTAGTATAAGCTGCAAAAAATTTAATTATTCAGACATCTGTGCATTTGAACTAGAGACCTCAGACTAATGTCTCTAACATTCCTCCCTTTCCTCAAAACACTTATTTTTCTGCAACTTCATGTATTTATCCATTGATAACCTGGCTACAAAACTAAGCAGGGCACCATTCATCACTTAGAGGGGGGCAAGGCAGGCACAGTGGCTGGAGAACACTGCACCTGGAGACACAGCCAGGGCAGCACTGGAATGCTGCTTCCAAACAGCTCTCAAGGCGTGAGTGAAGCAAACACAAGAGAAAAACAAAAAACCCAAACTACAAAACAAAAACAAAGCACTCCAACACATCCACAGTTTCCCAAAAAAAGCTGTCACAAATTCATACTCCCATCCCTGGCTCCAAACACAGAACCAATGTGCAGCCTCTGCTGGGTTAGGATGCTGTCTAATTACACTGCACATCTTCTCTGCAAGAACCACCTTGTTGATTGTTTTAGGAAATATAAAAAGGGAATGCAATTTTTATGGGTCTACTCCTAACTCAACGAGTATTCTATTCTGCTATTTGGAACCTTTTTTTGACTGAACTTCTTTAAGTTTACAAGTGTGTACCGAAATTATGACCTTTTACCTTTTGTGCTTTGATGGGGCCAGCCCGAGGCTGTTTCTGTCTCTGCTCTTTGGGTTCTGGTAATTTGTCAGTGGACTTCTCAGAAAGCCCAGGGCCAACTTCATTGTCACTGCCACTGGAAGCTGGGGCTCCAAACTGAATAGTTTCTATACCAAGATCGACTCCACCTTCTTGTCCAGGCTTTGTCCCCTAGTTAAAAGGCAAACATTTAACCCATTCTGAAAAATTTCTGTATCAGTACAATGACAATGGCTCAGAAAAGAGCACAAAATATGCTCAGCTGAAAACCACCAGAAAGGTACTTTCATCTTCTGCCAGAAGTACCATTTGTGACTGCAACAGACTCGCAAGAACAAACAATATCTGAACATACACTTCCTCCTCTCCAAGTTTCTATTGTTAAATGAGCTCAAGAAAAAAGCAGTGAAGAAATACGTAAACATCATCAAGATCAAGAGGAACAAATGCAATTTAGATTCAGGTTCACGACATTCTCTGGAAAGTTCAAAACTTAATGTTCAATTCAAGAGGAACAGTAAGAAATATAAAAATATTTCCAGATCTCTTATGCAGTTAAAATGGTCTCCAATGACTGCTGTCTCACATTCTTGCAGTTTAAAACAATTAAGACCAAAAAAGTACCCAACAATTACAAAACAATTAAGACCAAGAAAGTAAACCCACAGCACTTCAAACGTAAAATTTAGGGCTATGCAAATTCCATGGGAATGTCCACAGATAATACAGTTATAAAGCACTGACTGCTTTTTGTATCTCCAATTTAAGGAACACAAAACCCCTTTAGTTCCTTGAAGACATCCTGTTTCTGTCTGTATTACCGAACCCTACACAAACACGCAAACTGGGCAATATTTTTCCTTTAGAAATGCAGTGAGTAACAGCTACCAACAGAACCTGTGAATGGCTGAGCTTTTATCAAGAGAACAGCTTTTTCATGCTGCAATTATAAAATCACCAGGCTGTACCCCATGTTTCTGTACTACCTCCCTACTTCATGGAATTCTACACATACTAGCTCAAGTATCTGCATGCCTAGATGAATGGATTATCTGTACCCAAAGCCAATGAGATATAATTTGAGTAAGCTTCACACACAGCTACTCTTCTTCCCCTCATTCTTACCTCCGGAGATGTAGCTGAACCAAAAGATGTCAGAGGCTTGTTCCAGGCACTGACTGAAGGTGGCTGAGGTGGGCTAATGGGTCCCACTGACAATTAAGAAAAGAGAGTTAAAAAAACCCTCCACGTTGCTAGAGGTATTCCAATCAATGTATCGACTGAGTGAGAATTAAATTACAGATGTCTTGATTAATTAAGCTTTAATTAACCTATCCAGTGGTTAAAAATATGCTACCTATTCAGCTGCTTTCAAGTGGGGCAATTACCATGTCTGGAAGAATGACCAAGTCTGACAAAACAGACTCCTCAAGGAAGTGACAGTCGCTCATTGCTCGTGAATGAAGAACACAGCAGCATAAAATACTGACTAGTGCTATACTGCAAAACTCTCTTTTTGGAAGTTACTATCCTGCCCTCCATTCCCTGTGCAGAATCCATCTGCAGGTAAAAAGACAACCAGAGAGCCAGCTGGCAATCAGCTTTCTCTAATACAAGGCTTGCTCACCCCCACCTCAAATCCAAAAGCCACCACTTACATTTTTTGGAGATGTCATTCAGAACTGCTGTAGGAGGCACTTTGTTGTCCCATAGTTCAGATCCCAGGCCATTGTGAGCCTGGTTGCTCTGCAGGACTTTGCCTGACACTGTGTAGTCTGTGCTGGCTGTCCCTGCTGCAGCCTGGCTTTGTGCTGGAACAGGAGCCTGTGGCTGAGCTGGAGACTGTGCTGGGCACGGAGGCTGTGCCTGAGCCTGTGCCTGCTGTGCAGCTGCAGCTGCTGCCTGCTGCTGCTTTTTGGCAAATCTGGGGGGCAGCTTGGAATTCTGACCTCGGCCTTTTTCGCTTGATCCTTTTTTGGCCCAAACCTGTAAGGAGAAGCCAATTTTATTCTTCCAGGTGACAGTCTGTACAGACAGCAATTGTACAGTGCAAAAAGCAAAAAGCAAACTAATTAACCCAGCCTTAAGAGAAATTTATTTTTAGGGGGGAATTTAACAACAGGGACAATGATTTCTTGTCCATTTTCTTCTTGGAATCAACTGATATACAAGCAATAGGATAAATCTGTATCACAGAATGAAAAATGGTGTTTTCTTCTGTTTGCCAATTCCACCTGCCTGAGAGCACCCAATCGGGAAGTACAGAATCCCAAGGTGACTAAACAAAAATTAATTTTACTTACTAAATATTAACAACTTCAATATTAAGTATAACTAAATAGTTTTATTTACAAGGAGAAAATATAGCCTTTTTGGAAGGAAGATTGTGCACCCTTGACAACATCCCCAGTACTGCAAGTAGCTTTTTCCCCGACTATAAATGCTGGTCTTGTACCTGCACTGTTTGTTCTTCCTTCTTTCTGCGCTCTTCATCTTGCAAGCGTTTTTGCTGCTTCTTAGACACCACTTCTGTGAAACCATCATCATTCAAGTTAGATTGGGAGTCTTCAACTACTGTCACTTCAGGGTGATCATCAATGATCACAACACCTATAGGAAAAGGAAAGGTATAGATGCTGCTGTTTCAACAGCTTCAGGTGCAATGCACCAAGCCAAAACCGGCTTTGGAGTGGAAGTTACTTCCCCACAGACACAGACGGGGGCCGCCCTGATTAATGGCAAGCTTCTGCTTGCCAAGTGCTTTGCTGCTGCACTCGAAGACAAGGAGATAGTATTTAAGAACTTTAAAACTGGAGCTTTCTGTACCAGATGCTCCAGGAAATCTGAACTAAAACACAGTAATGAATAGTGAGCAGCCCTGCCAGGTATCAGCTCCAAGCTTATCAGTGATAACCACTGCCTTTACTTTTGAAAAATAACTAAATTATGAGAATGTGATGGAGAATGCTACGAATGAAAGTTTATGATTGTACAAAATTGCTCTCATCTATACATAACACACAATTAGGTTTGTCACCATTTAGAGGCACACACATTATTAAGTATCACAATGATAGCTATGCTCAAGTGTACAATTATTCTGGTGTTTTAAAAAAATCACCTTTGTTTACGTTTTCAAACTTCTAGTTCTATATGCAACAAAACTAGCAGAACTATCAAAAATGATTAGGATATTATCAATACATACTTGCATAATTATTAAGATCAAATTGAGACAAGGCATCCACTTTTTCCTTAGGCTTCTTCGGACCAGCCTTTGGTTCTTCTCTCTTTTTGCCACTTGCATCCTTGGTGGTCTTCTGTCCTGCAGCAGTGACCCCTCCATCCTCCTGATGTGAAGAGTTGCCGTTGGCAGGATCAACACCAGGCACAGGTGCTGCCTGCTCTTCAAATGGCCTGTGTTAGAAAAAAACATATGAAAATTAAGCCACAGAAAACACTCCGGAGGGAGCCAACAACCTAATTCAGATCCCACTGTAGGGCTGGAAGTGCTTACTGACTTCTTAGTAGGGTCCAGACTTTTTACTTTCAGCTCCTCAATGAGAAGCTCAATAGCAAAAGCTGTTTTGGGGAAACATCAAATGCCCTGCTAACTTTTCCATCAAATTAAGCATATGGAAAAATAAAGTTTAGTCTAAATGGTAAGCATTTCTCAACCTGCTTGTCTGTGTTAGGTGATCGATCTAAAATGCAATGCAGCAATTTATATATTAACTGCAAAACTGCTCACATGAACATTTCTGCTTGCATCCAAATCTCGAGAAACATAGCTCAACTCAGAAACAGCACTGCAATATTTTTTAATTAGGCATTTTTAGCATTGTGCATACAAGAATACTCCGCTCTCAGCTTCAGGTTCCAGGTGTCTGTATACAAACAGAAAAAATAGAAAGTACAGAGCTACGGGTGCACATATTAGTGTCTTTTCTACCACTCTACAGATCTAAACTAACTGCTTATGGTCTCAAACCACAAGAGGACAACAGAAGGCCATGACCCTGTGTGCTTCCTCACAGAGGCTGGTTACTCACCCTCTTTTTCCACTTCTGGGAGGAGGACCACTCCGCCTTTCACTCCGGGGCCCTGAGAAATTCCTCCCTGGCTTAGCTGGCCCATTGTTGCCACGTCGGTTCTGACGGTCTATTCCAGGCCGCTGACTAGAGAAGCTTCTCTTGGCTATTTCCCTTTTTGGAGCTCCAGCATTTTCTCCTGCCTTTGCAGCCACCTGTGCTGCTGCATCTGCTGTTTTCTTTTCATCCCTTTCTCGCCTCTCATTGAAGTCACTGCTTTCCGAGGCTGTTTCCCACTCTTCATTTGCCTGGTCTGAAGAATTCTGGTTGGACAGGTCTGGTGTCTTACTTCCTGACACATCCAGAGCAGGGTTGGAGGGCTCATTACCTGCATTATTAACTGTGGCACTTGTTGTGGAGCTAGTCATCACCTCACTGATCTTGGATGCAGCCTCTCTCTCTTTTAGGCGCCTGAAACGCGGTGGCTTATCTTGCCTTGGAGGCCGGGCAGGCCTTTGTCTTCGTGGCCTCTCTCTGTTTGGATCAAACTTTCTCTCAAATTTTGGAGGTCTTTTATCAATTGGTATAGGACCATAATGCTCACTTCTTCTTGGAGGCTCCCCATCTTCTGGTTTAATGATCTCTGTTTGCCTAGGGTTCCACTGATTGTCCCTGTAGGCTGGTCTCCTTATTGTGGATGGACGTGGAGGACGTCCTCCGGGATCCCTGCCACCACGTCTATACATTCCCCCTCTGCCTCGTCTAGAAGGCTCTCCTTTAGGAAGAAATCCTGGTTTGGGCTTGTTCTCATCATCTCTTATGTATGTTTTTTCTAGGGATCTGTTGTCTACTCTGATATTGTTCTCAGGTTTGAATGACAGGGGTTTTGGAGGCTTCTTGCCATCACCTCTTTCTTCTCTTTTTGGGTGCTTGCCCTTGATGACGCTGTCTTTGTCTGAAAGCAGGGTGTCACTTGCGCTCTCGTGCACTTCGCTGTCAGAATCCGTCTCTGAGCCGTGCTGGCGCCGCCGTTTCGGGATTACTTCAAAGTCAGAGCTCTCACTACGAGTTTCACTCTCTTCTCTTTGCCTCACAGGTCCTGAAGGCACATGCTCTGATCTAGGCTTAGGATCTCTGTAGTGTGGGTACTCTCTATTATGGCCTCTACTGCCCCGACCACGTCCTCCGTAAGAACCCCTGTAGCTGCGGCCCCTCGAATAATACTCACCTCGACCTCTGCCTCTGTATCCCTGATCTGGGAACCAGTCCCTATCCCTGGCCTCTTTCCAGTATGTCCTAGGTGGTAAGCCAGGCTCTCTTTTTACTGGTCTGGTTTCTAAGCGTGCTTTCTCTACCACCTCCTTGCTCACCACCTTCTCAGCCTGCTTCTCCTCCTTGCTGGCAGGAGCCAGAGGCTGCGCATGGGGCGGGGGCTGCGCTGCTGGCTGGGTGGCCAGGGGCTGCGGGATGGCCGGGGGAAGCTGGGCAGAGGCTGGCTGGGCAGTTGGGAGCTGCTGTGGGACTGCAGGGGCAGGGGGCTGCACCACAGCTTTAGCTGCAGCCTCGGGCTGACTGCTCTCCTGGCTTGCTGGTGCTGGAGCAGCATCCTGGGTTGTCTTCTTAACCAGAGGAGCGCTGCTGGAGGTGGATCTCTCAGGCTCAGCCTGAGGCAGTGGCACTTGAGGTGCTTCCTTTTTGTCACCTTTTTCAGGTTTGCCTGGTTTTTCACTAGCTGTCTTATCTCCTTCTTTTTCCTTTCTCTGCTCACGCTCTTCTCGCTGTTCCCGCTCTTCCTTCATATCCCTAAGCACAGGTTTCTTAATAGGACCCGATCTTCTTACTGGTCTATCACCACCTTCGTCTCTCCTGCCGTAACCCGGCCTAGGACCCCATCTTGTTTCAGACTTAGGTTTGAAAGTTTTCTCAGGTTTTGGTCCTTCTGATGTTCTATTAGTGATCAAAATTTCTTTTTTCGGTTTAATCTCAAGTCTCTCAATTGTCTCCTTTGTCTCAATAGGTCTATTACTTAATTTAGGGATATTTGCTGCTGTTTCACTCCTCTGGTCTTCTGATTTTAGAGAGTGACTTGAACCATGGGAAATGCTTCTCTTTAACGAAGAGAGACTTTCCCCCATAGGCACCAATTCTTCTGGAGAGCTACGCGTAACCTTCTCATTCACTCCTTCAAAATTAACTGCTGTGTTAGGTGTGTCAGTTTGGAGAGGTTGTACATCTTCCAAAGGCCTGCTTGGGAACTTTTGTACCTCTACCTCTCCTGATTCTCTGAAAAATTCTGTCTTTGGATGAGACTCCAGCTGGTTGTGTTCTACAGGATAAGCACTGGCAGGGACAGCAACTCGTTCTTGCTCCAAGTGTGCCTCAGACCTAAGCAGAAAGCAACTGAGAATATTAGCGTGTGGAGGAAAAATTTATTCATACATCATTACTCAACTTTCTATTAAGGATCCATGTCACCCCTAGGAAGTAATTTTTAGGAATAGGAAATAATTTTTAATGGAGCCACCACCTATTATCCAGATGGCAGCAGAGCAAAAAGAATTTCTGAATACTTTCAAGATGCAGAGGCAAAGCCTGAGCGTTCATCATGGAGCAAAGGCCAAAAGGAACTATTTTGCTTTATACCACTCGTACTTAACACACCACTTAAGGAACAAATATACATTGGACAGAAGTTCTCTAAAATGGGGAGAACAGAGAGCAAATGGAGAACAGAGAACACTGTAGGAATGTTCTACAAAACTAAAAACTCAAAATATTCTGGCAATCACCATTTATCCAGGCTAAGGATCCTAAACAAAGGGTAAACTGTCTTTCTACACCCTGCTACAGAGCAGGCATGTCTTCCATTTTGTACAACAGCACCAAGCACACTGCATCCCCCAGCCACAGCTCCTCCTTTCAAGTTTTGTATGAAGAGCAGCTACAACCCAGTTAGCTGAAACTGCGTTTTGCAACCCAAGTTACACAGCTAGGTGAACAAGTATGTGTGACTTGGAGAGGTGACAGGCACAGCTCAGGCTTACCTCAAATCATCAGGCTCTTCTAACACCTTGGGAGGAGAACTGGACTGCTGAGATTCTGAGTGGGGGTAGGGGTCTGAGCCCCACATCATGCGTGGCTCTGACAGAGGCACAGTGTGCTCCCTTGCAGAGCGAGCCATGTGCTCAAATGAATCTGAACCAGCTGCTGAGCCCTCCAGCTGCTCTCTTCTCATCAGTGGTTTGGGAGGCATAATTCCTGTGGCAGAGGGAAGTTCAACAATTGAAACAAATTTAACATTAGCAAAGAAACCGACCTCAATAAAAACAAAGCCTTTCAGGAAGTACCAAGTAACGATATTCTCTCTCCTCCAATTTCCTTCTCTTTGACCCTCCATGCTGAAATCAAATGTCTATTCCCAGCCAGCTAACCTCAGAATGACTAAATCATACTCAACACTTGTATCCCATGTCCCAACAAAATGAAAAAGTTGTCTGCTTTCACTATAATGGGAAAAAACAGGCCTGTAGACCAGAAAACTCATGGATGAAGCTTCTGCTGTAACATCTGAACGGCAAAAGGCAAGATGAGTGTACACACAGGTAGCTTTTTATACTCCATTATTCCAGATTTTTCCTTCGTCCCATTTCAAAGAATTTCTGTAATTTTCACTGTCTTTGCTTAGCCTGCCATTTTTCTTTCATTCATTCCTTGCACTCACTAAGGATACCCCTTTCCACTGCTCATTAGTTGGGCAGGTATCTCCATTACATTACATGACAGACTTCTATTATTTATGCCCAACAGCTTTCCTAACTGCAAATCATATGGCCATTCCACAAATTAAAAACGACTTTTTAAGGTCAAGAATCTGAAACCACAAATTTATTAAGACTCTGGAACTGTTAATACGTAATGTAAAACTAGCAAAGTTTCATGGGGTTTTTTAGGAAGCAATGTAGTGCCAAGTGCTAAAACGAAATGAAACACAAATGGTAAATACACTTTTTCTCAGTTCAACCTAACTCTCGCCAGCTGTAACAAAGTAAGGCTTATGATGACATTCTCAATCATCTAAACTGTCACTCACATGCCTGCAGTGTGACAGCTGGGATTTTACTTTATAGTCAAAGGCATATATTCTCATAGGACTACAGTTTTAGGCACATATGACTACAATCTATCCTGTCTTAAACAATAAAATAATGTAGGTTTCTTCTTAAAAACTCACCCATTCACTGAATGAAGTATGGTTAGGAAAAGACTTCTATTTCAAAACCAAGTAAGTTGAACAGCCAAAAAATGTTCCTAGGTTTACCTGGATGAATAGGAGGCATATCCATTGCAGGTCTTCCCGACATCATCCGTGGGTCCATGTAGGACTGCATCATGAGCCACCGGGGGTCAAAGCCCATTGAAGCCAAATGCTGCGGGTGGTGCTGCATGGGCTGGTAAAGGGGTCTGTGCTGGGGTGGTGGGACAGGGCCACTCGAAGGCTGGGAGGGAGCAGACTGTGGAAGGACACCTTGCTGCTGCTGCTGCCACTGCTGCTGTTTCATTTGCTCCTGCAGGTTAAAAAACAGTATTACAGGACTTCTTGATAAGATGAAGACTTGAGCACAGCTCTAGTAACACTTGGAAACAACAATTACAATTATCTCCAGGACATCAAGCATTTTGAAAGTTAACTGCAAACATGCCTCAGGATCAGCTAAGGAGAAAAGGGACAAAACCAGACTGCACAATTTACAACAGCTACAGCTTAACTGGCGTGCAGCTGAAACACAGAACAACCTATGCTTCATGCATGTCATTAATGCAAAGTGCTCCTCAGATCACAGGACCCAAGTTCAACTCACATCTGTGTGTCACAACCTTTTAGGAAAAGCTGCAGAAATAATCAATTATCAGACTTCTGGTTCCACAGGCAAGCCCAGGGTGGGCCAGTTTTAAAGCCTCTCTTGCCTTCTGCTCACTTATAGACCTTGCGAGTGACTAGAAGTGTTTCAGGCAAAGCACTTCCTGCCAATACCATTTTCTAGAAGCTGGAAACCAAAACCTCAGGATTTCTGAAACTCCTATGGGTCACCTTCTTATTCAGAATGAGGCAGAATACATAATTCTTTAAATAAGCCTCCTTTCAATGAACTGGTTCATTACCTGCTGCCTCTGAAATCTTGGTGGTAATGATTTCTGGAACTGCTTAGAATAGCCCGAGGAAACAGCAGGACGAGGCTGAGATCCTGAGTCTGGCTCATTCTCATGGGTCACCTGTGAAACCTCTTTCTCATTCCGACCACTGTCTTGTCGAGTAAAGACTCCTTGATCTTCTGAAAAAAACCAACAAAAACCCCACCCATGGGAGACAACACTCAATCTTAAAACTGACAATTTCATCAGAACGTCACCTATAGAATGTTCTAAAATGTCTGCCTTCTCTAACTTCACAATCTCAGTTTCCAAAACCAGTGAAGGCAACAAAAAGTCAAGGACAAACCCTCAAAACAGAACAATTGTTATTAATACACCTCTGTCCCTTTTAAACTCAAATACCCTGGGAAATCAACCACTGGCATTTAGGTTGCAGCTGTGATTCAAGAAGTGCTGTATCAATGATAGCATATTGCATTTGGATCCACTTTTTTTTTGTGTGAACTAAGGTTTGGTTTTATGATCAATTTTATCCATTTAAAGATAATATAACTTTACCAAGCATAGTCTAACGGTTTTCATATGGCATTCAAATTTCACTAAAAAAAATGCACCACATTTAAATAGATGTCCTTTGTGTCTGCTTCTCTAGGCTTGCTGAAAGAACAGCGGAAAAAATTTGCAGTGCTTTTTAAGCAACATGGGTGGCTGACCCTTCTTTAGGAAGAGAAGAACGACTGCTTTTCTTTCCATATTCCTCAAAGTCCAGCCTAAATCACAGAAGCCATTTCTTTCCCTAATCTTTTGATGAGCTGGGCAAACAGGCTTAGCTCAAAGGACAGTTATCAGCTGTAATGCACCAGACAAATAATTGGTCTAGATGCACTAGGTTAATTAGGTATGCAAAGGAGACTTCTAGACAACAACTATGCCCTGTGACTCAGCTTTAAGATGGACACCTCCTACTCTATGTGCAAGCATACCTTTTTCTTCTTTGTTATTCTTGGTTTCACTGTCTTGTTTTTCTACCACAGGTGGTGCCACAGGTTCTACAGGTTCAGGGACCTCATGTGCTGGTTTCTCCTCTTCTTTCTCTTTCTCATTCTCCTTCTCTTCTTTTTCCACCTCTTTTTCTTTCTCTTTCTCCACTTCTTGTTCTTTTGCCTTCTCCAGTTTTTCTTTTTCTTCTTTTTCCTTCTCCCTTTCCCTCTCTTTCTCCTTTTCCTTCTCTCTCTCCTTTTCTCGCTCCCTTTCCCGCTCCCTCTCCTTTTCCCGCTCCCGTTCTCTCTCCCTCTCCCTTTCTCTTTCCCTTTCCCTCTCCCTTTCCCTCTCTTTCAGAGGGTCTTCCCGGGAGGGCTTTGTCACACAGCCGAATTTCTCATTTAACCGTTTGAGCTTTTCAGCACAAGCTGCTTTTCGCTGCTCTTCCATTCTCCTCTCTTCCTCTTCTCGCCGCTTACGGGCTCGCTCCACTGCAGCCGATATCTCTGACTGCTGCCTTCTCCTCTGCTTCCAGATTTCATCTTCATCTGGTACTGGTTTAGGGGGAAAGGGTCCCTGCCTTCCCATCTGGCGATCAGGGGGAGGAGGGTGCTGCAAGAAGAAAATCAGTCAAGTCGAACACGTGTTACATAAACAGCCAGCTGAAATACTACATTTTAACTATTTGTCAGCACATGTGCATCTGCACGGCATCTTTAAAAAGCAAGACTTGCAAGAAAAAGCCAGCCTCCACCTTCCTGACGCAGTTCACACTCTCACAACCTGAGCTCAGAAAGGAGAGGCAGAGAATGACTTGGGCTTATGTCAACTCTCCATCACCATCAAGGCAAAGTGACAGCAAAGATCACAAACACATTTCAGATATGGTTACAGGCTGCTCTAAATCTCAGAGACTCAGGGCAGATGTCAGACAAAAGTCCCTCAAGGAGCCAAGGAACTTCAGGGTAGCTCAAGATAAGAGAGATTTTAGTTCACATTTCATTTGGGACTTCAACTCCACATCTGTCCTGGCAGCCACCTCTCCAGCACTGCTCCCATGCTCCTGTCCTCTCCAGTTCCCAAGTGGAGCTGGATAATGAAAAGCTCTTGAAATTCTTGTGCATTTCACATGGCACGTACAAGATGGGGCTGTTTTACACAATCAGCGGCATGGCTGTGTTGGGGCCCCATTCCCACCAGCCCCAAGCACTACGATAATTTTACTTGTTAAAGGAAAGGTTTATTATTGTGTGAAGCATATTTTTCTTTTCTTAGTCTAAATCCATCTGCCACAGCATTAAAGAATTAAACTCAAGGAAATGAGGACAATTCTAATCTTTCTTACCGGTGGCAGAATAGATTTTGGAGGAAGAGCAGGGCCACCTCTTTCATGTATAGAAGGCTGTGGTGAACCTCGATCCTGTTAGATCAAACACAGTACCAGGGTTAACCAAGCTCATAACCATAGCCAAGCTGAACTATAATTTTTGATTTACTGTTTTCTACTGCATTAAGGTACTACACCTAACAAGGCATCTGCATTCAATGCAAATCGGCGTGCAAAACAAGGGCAAAAACATTTTCACTTTTATGTACCAAGAGCTGAACAATTTAAGAATTCACACATCCAAATTTCAGAGTTTATGTTACTGCATCATTTTTCTTTAGACTCAACGCAGCATCAAACCTTAAAGAACAATGTGACCTTTAATACAGAGAGAAAGTGCAAGTAAAACAAATCCCAGATCCCTGATCTTCATTATTACTGGTGTCAAGAGAAAATATTTCTGGGAAATTTTCAAAACCAACAGTAGCTTCTCCTGGGAAAATAAAATAAGAAAAATAGGGCTGTAGCAGGCATAAAGTGAAGTGGATGGCAATTTTCCTCTACTAGAGGAAACCAAAAATGGCTGAGCTGATGAATTCTACGTGGTCTGTATAAAATCTATTAGCATGAGAAGCAAACTCACGTTACAGCTAAGCTGCACGGCAGAAAGTGGACCATGATACTAAGAAAATCCCCACACCCATGAACAATGTGTGGGCTATTTATCCACTGGAAAACCCGACAAACACCAGAACGGCTTCATTCAGTTCCAGGGATGGACAGACAAGAGTACTGAGCCTGTCAGCTAAGCTGCAGTGCCTAACACAAGAGCTCTCACCCCTCACGAGTGTGGGGCAGATCACACTACATAAAGTCATGCTATTTTTGTGTTGCGACCAGAGGCAGCTAAGTTGCCTGAGCAGCACCTGATCAGCTAGCACAGCTCAGATAAAGCTCTCAGTAGCTAATGCTTTCCCTCACGTTCATAACCTTAATTGACCTGACAGTTTGGAAAGACACCTGAGTTGGAGCTCTCCTGACGAGGCTGTTGCCACAGGAGCTGAAGGGAAGGGCACACAAACCTGATCAAGCTGAGAGCTTTTGCTGTAAGACCCTTTGGCTGCTGCTGTGGAAACCTGGGCAGCTGACTTGGCGTTTGTCTGTTCTTCAGTTTCCTTCTGGCCATCGGGACTCTGGGAATCTTTTGATGGTGTTTGTTCATCGCTATGTGCAAAGAAATCAGAAAAACAGAATGCGTACTCCACACAGGTATTTGGTGATTTATCTTCTAGCCTCAGCGTTTCTTAGACACGATAATTTCTACTCCACGCCCAGCTGACTGGAGTCTGCAGGCAGTTATGAAATTGAATACAGTATTAAATTACTGGAATTACTGTTATTGGAATGAGTACTTGCACTCATTTTATTCAGTCTTTCCAAAATCTAGTTAAGCGACATTTCACATCTAATTGGCAACACCAACTCACCCACTTTCCTTCTCTTTTTGACTGCTTCCTTGCTCATCATCATCACTGAAATTCAGCTGCTCAGTGTAATCCACTTCACTCTGAGCACCTGATGCATAAACAAATATTCAAATTATCTTTCAGAAACATTCAGCATACAAATAACAGACCATTAATCTGATGTTCTTACCTGCCCAGCCTTCATCGGCCTCAGCATCTAGATTATCAAATTTATCAAGCTCTTTGAGTTCACTAGCACTAAGAATGGATGGGCGTTCAATAGGTTCTGAGCACCATGAGGGTGGGCCTCTTCCCCTTGGCCCTCTAAAAAAATGAGAGAAACAAAAGCCACTGTCTCTACTTATCCACAAATGACAGATAAAAGGTCAACTTGTACGACAATTTTTTGAAATATACAGCACTGTTGTCTCAAGCACAGTATAAATGTGAACACTCACGCACATATGTGACTACCAGAATTTAAATAATTACTCTTCCATGTGCACAGCTATCCTCCACTATGGAGGAATGCACAAAGTGGAAAGCTAATTTTTTAGTACATTAGAATTCAACCTTAATTGGAAAGCACTAAAGTTGAGAACCAGGAATTGGCTACTTTCACTGTAAAAACAGAAAAGTCCTTTTATGGGCACAATACTGGTTTAAGTTTCAAAGGTGTTCCTGCAAGTGACTCCTGCTCTTCACAATCAAAAGCCCTGTAATGTGCAGAATTGCCTCAAGTTTTGTAGCTGAACTCTCAAACTCCAGACACTCCATGGCACCACTCCACACAAACAAAACTTTGGAGACTGTCCAGTGTCAGTTCTTATGCAGTGTGTAATCACCACTGAGATACTCAGTGTAAATAATTTCTTTTATAAAATTAAGTCACAGAGCTCATATCCACACAAAAAACACCACCACTTGTAGGTTTCTTACCTGCTTGGCTCAGAATTGGGAAATCTTGTTGGACCTTGCATGGAGGGAGGATATGCCATTCTAGGATACTGATTAAACATCTAAAAAGGGTTTAAAAATAGGAGCCATTCATTAAAAAGTATCACAGCATTAAGTATACTGAGATGATCAAGGGAAGTAATGGAAATAAAGCAAGACTCTTCACTCAAGACAGTTTGCTTAATATCACAAGTGTGTGACACCAAGTCCCCAAGGTAGACTGATGAGAAGCATTAATCAACTCCTGACAAGTTCAAACTCCACGCAGCAACAGGTAGCCACATCCTCTGAGGGGCTGGTTTCAATCCTGCCCTTCCAGCAGAACTGATAATTCCATGAAGGGGCATAAGAAAATTACACCAGCCAAAAATCAGTCCCTGCTGCTTAAAAACCGTTCATGCAACCATCACTCACATAAGGAGGCATCATTGCTCTGTACTGGGATGAGATGGGGGGCTGCTGCTGACCATTCAGCTTGGGCTGAGGGACCTGTGGCAACCGCACATCCCTCTTGTCTCCTGCCTTCTGGCCATCGTTTTGTTCTGCTGGTGTAGCACTGCCATCTTCTTGTCCCAGAGCCTTAGCATCTTGATCTGTTGAAGAACCGGGAGAGTTATTCTTATTACCCCCACCCCTCCAACCAGTACATCCGCATGGACAGAACCAGCACAAGAAAAGCCAGGACTAGACTTTATATTGCAGATTTACAGCCAGGGATGGTGAAGAACACACTGTTCCCACGCAGCCATCGGTGACACAGCCATCTGTGCACACACGCATTTTTATCTGCTACTAAAACAAGCAGCGGCCACTTGAGAATCAACAGAAGCTGCTTCCTGATCCTCTTCAGCCCTAAGTCCAGCTGTGTTCCAGAAGGGTCAAGAGCTAAATTTATGGACTACTCTAGTTGTACCATTCTACCTTCCAAAACACAGTGCAATTTAGGAAGGATACTGATTATAGCACAAGAAAGAAAACAGATTTAGCTGTGCTAAGTGGGCCACTGTTGACTCAGTGTGAAGATGCTGTCAAGGCAAAGATCAAGCTTCCTAAGCAGCAAAGGCCTACCAGGAAACTCTCAAGCAGCTCAAAAAGAAAGGTGATGCACAGGTATGTGTCAAAGTGAAAACAGGTATGCAGTCTGGTTTGTATCTATGCCTGATAAGGATTGAAAAAGGCTGTAGCTTCTGGGTGCGAATGTCTAGCAAATCATCCAGGCAAAGTCAAGGATTTTAATGACTTATTATTTATGCCAGGCAGTCCATTCTTTTATGAGTTTCTGCCTGCAGAGCATGGGTTAGGACAAAAAAAACCCCCAGAGTAAACTTAGCAGCAGTGCTCAGATCAATGAAGACCAACAAAAAATCACAAACATGCACTGTAAATAATGCTCCTTTAGGGGCACAAACCCTTCAAGCAGTGTTAAACTATGCTCTTAAGTATCCATTACAGTTCTTGCACTTATCTTTGCTGGGAAGCACAGATGCTTAACAGGGAGTACTTGCCAAGTTCATTTAGCTTTCTGCTGTCAGACATGAAAGAAGGGCTTAATATAGCACATACAGTGCTGACCAAAACTGTAACTGCCTGTAGGAGGCTGAACACAGCTGCTCTCATTTGGTGCTGGACATCTCTCCCATTTCCTGACAATTTATTCTTTAGCTCAAAATCAAGAGAGGACACGAACAGGCACGTGGCCTTGGTCTGCAGGACATCAAGGAAATCAAGGAAAACCAAGGCCTGTAACAAGGAAAGGAGTTAAGTATTCCCTGAGAGCCCAAGCCCAGTAAAGTGCCTATCACTGGCACAAGACAGCACCAGCCACAGCGCAGGACAGGACCTCTAGTCCATCAGACCTCATCAAAAACAAACTTTCAAGTGAGAAAAGGATCTTGTTTTCCACTGGTAACAAGCACAATCCCAAATACCTTCCAATTAAAGGGATCTGGGGAAGAAATGCACATTTCTTTCCTGAGAGATGTAAACCCAGCACTGTTATGGTTGTTTTCACTAGACCTAATCCCCCACTGCTGAAACAGATCCAGCTGGTCAGAACACTGCATTCAGGAGCTAAAGATGCCAAGGCACAATCCACTCTTTCGGCATCCTGTAGACTGAACTTCCTCTTCAGGAATTTTCAGGCTCCACTCTTACGAGTACTAACCACTTGAGGCCAGCCCTGATCATGATTTGTGTAATCAGCTAATACTAGGAGAGCTCTTTACATATGTATCTTACCTGCTGCGCCATCAGCAGCTGGAAATAAGAAAACGCCAGTATCGTGCAACTAACAAACGTTCCTCAGAGCACAACTACACTACTGACTAGACCAGGAAAACGGGAAGTGATAGGATTAAACACACTATTTCCCACACACGCGGAACACGGTGAAGCAGAATAAAGCCCCAAATATCCACTGCTTCAGTGAAGGAGTGTGCTGATTAAAACAACATATTCACCAATCTATTTTGTACAGGGTTCAAGTAATAAGTTCCACACAAGCCAATGCAATTTCACAACAATCTGGAGCACACTTACTCTGTGGTCGCAGGTTGGGTCCTGAGCCATCTTCAGGCGCATCCTTATCTTTGCCTGACTTTTCCTGATCCCCAGCTGCTGGCAGACTGGGGAATTCTTGCTGGAAATAACTATTGATTGGAATAGGTGGACCTACACAGGAAGATATTCACAGAGTCACAACTTTCCGTAGTCAAAAAGTTCAGAAAGCAAGAGAAGCCTGATCACCTTTTAGAAGTGAACATTAAAGCTCTAAAATAAAAAAGTTAAATGTTTAAATGTTAGAGGCACAATAATTTACCAGTAATATAAAGGGTTCACATTTGCTACCAAAGTTCTTAAATTTACTAGACCAACTATCACAGCTGTTGAGGCTGAGAAAAATCCAGAAGCACCAGAGAGCCACAGTGGAACAAAACTTAACCCAGGGAGTACCTGGAGTTCCTCAGCTCTGTAAACACTTTTCCCCACTCCTTCCAGACAAAGATTTCCTTCTTTACACTTTAAAACTATAGTCCACCCAGGAATGGGAAACTATGTAATTGCAAACACGTTTGTGATTAATTACTGTTCTAATAATAAATCTCCAGAACTTTAGAAGGCCACTGATTTTACATTATGAGAAAAATATCAAAACAACTGTAACATTCTTTGACTTCTAAAACCCTTGACATCCCAACTCAAGACTAGAATTTAAGACTTCTGTTGTACATGGTATGGAAGCCAAATACATACATTGTCTTCCTCGTTAGAAGGTTTTGCTGGCATCTGCTTTGCATCAATTTCCTCCCCTCTCCACATACATAATGTATAGTGACCTATTAGATCAGCAGCGTTCTAGTGCCAAACCACCAATAATCTTACTGAGTGGGGATTTCTATTCCAACAGCCTGAATAACACTCTGTTCCTGTACCTGTCTTTACTACTGACTGCTGTAAGAGACATGGCATTAGGCTACATGGATTACGTGAGAGGGGAAACTCACAAAAAAGGCTCAGAATATATGGTGTCCAAAACCCCCAATCCCAAAGATGGGCTTTTTTTAACAACCAGAAAAACTTCTGTTCTCTCCAATCTCTGAAAGAATCACTCATAAAGATAAAATGCAGGGATCTCAGTGGGCTTTTATTTGGTTGTTCGGGTTTTTTTTTTTCAAAAGTTAAACACAGGATAAATTCCTTACTCTGTGCTATGTAAAGGTATGACAGCAAACACCAGTATTTATCCCTGTGTTTACAAATTTCCTTGAAATCCTTCAATTTTCATTCTGACTTCACATACTACAGATCACATTAATTTGTTTTTTTCTTAATGGACACTGGACTGTCGCTACTCCCAAGCACCTACATCCAATGACTTGCTCAATGGGACAGAAAACTAGTCCCACTAACCAGATGATCTGTCAAGCAAGGGAGCCCCTTCGGACATCCCGTGGCATAAAACACTCATGAGTTTCATGAATCTTAAAACATGCTTTCTGCTCAGGTCCACACAGTGAGCAACAACATTTTAATTGCAAAGTAACAGCATCAAATGATCTGCTTGACTGTGTTTAAGCTACAAACCTCAAACAGCCAGAACGGCAGTCAGCAGCTCAGAAAGAAGTTAAAAAATTCAAAGATATTTTGGTAGCAATCTTTTCCAACTTTTAGCTGAAGCACGAGCTGAAAAATACACGCTGCTGTTAACATTTCCCAAGTCTTTCCTTTTTCCATGGCCACCAAGAGGATGAAAGGTTTAGCCTTGCCTCACTCAAGAGCACGAGGCAGCCGCTGAGCGACTCCTGGAACATTCACGAGGCAGCTGGAAAAACTACATGTTCTAAGAGTCAACTGCAGCTCAGGAAAGTGGGAGCACAACAGGTGTATCCTGAGTTTCAGACCCAGGACAGCAAGCAGCTGGTGCCAATTCACATCCAGTGCTTCTTGAAACAGCAAACCCAGTGCTGCATTAATTGAATGAAATGAGGGTGCCATCTGGGCTTGGCACACAAGCTGCCATGGTAACTATGAAATAATTAGCTAAATGCATCTGGAAGCCACTGAGCCAAACCACTATTTCCTGTGTCATGGAGATGATCTTATCAGCTTCTGCAGGAAGGCTGCTATGCAGATCACTTTGCATCAGTGTTAATTCATTTTTTTTTTATTCCATAGAAATCCTGTAAAAGCTTAAAGGAGAAGAGTTTCTACATTTAACAATGAAACACGGAACATTATTGAGGAGAGCAAAAAATGGAGAATCTAGAATTGTCACTTCTAATGCTCAGTGCAAAAAAAGCCAAAATCATTAGATATGTGATGTTAACAAACTCCATATAATGTCTAAGAAACTACCTCTGTGCAATTAATATCTAATTATTTTAGGATCCCTATTCAGAAGGGAATGCAATTCTTCAACTGGTAAGCCTAAACTCCATTTTATGCCATGGAAAGCTTGCGAGTCTCAAAACTTAAGGACTAAAACATGCTGCAGGTTATTTATCACAATGGAGACACAGGAATTTTAAGTAACCTCTCACTCTACAAGCATTTAAAAAAATCTGCTGAATATTTAGTTCTGATCTTACATCTGTAATGAAAACACTCAAGCTAAGATTCACACTGATGGGAAACAATTTTCCATCCTTTCATCCAATCATGTTAAATAACCCTCAAAACACACCTTTAATGTTTTTCCCAGAAAGAAAACTACTTAAACACTATCACTTCGATACTAAAATAACCAAGGAATCTATAAAATGAAGGGAAAAGTATTGCTGTTTCACATGTTTAAACAGAAGCTACTGTTTAAAACTACAAACACTTTGCACAGAATGATCCAAAACTATGATCAGAATGACCACCAACTGTTTATAGCTCTCCTTCCCATGCCAAAATTGTCTGTATTCTAGGTATTGACTGTGATTTTCCCTCTTCACCGCAGCTGTGTTCAAGATTTTACCACCACAACTCTCCTGTCAATTCACAAGAGGTGACTACACCAACCTTGTAAAAGTCAGTCAGACCTGCTGATAAATGCAGCTGCAGCTCACCTGAGTGACTGGGGATGGGCTCACTTTCCAGCCTGGAATGTTGCTACCACAACTTTCCACAGTCCCAGCTGGCCTGGCCAAGCCTGAAGGGACTGCTGAGCACAGAGGTCTCTCCCAGCAAAGTCCCAGCCTGATATTCAGTGCAGAACCCCTCCACCCTGAGCAGCACTCACCGTCTTGTCCCCCTGGTTTGGTGTTGGCCCAGGATTTGGCAACAGGAGCTGCTTCTGGAGGAGCAGGAACAGCAGGTTTTGGCTGTGTCTGCGGCACATCTGGCTGTCTGGAATTAGAGGAAAAGCACTTGTGAGTACAAGAGGGTGAGCACAGAATAAGATTGTCAGGATGGCTACTGCAAACAAGGGAATAAAATAAGGGAATTGCGCAGCTGAAGAACCAATAATTACTTGTCCTCAAAAAAAGCATTTTCTTACATAAAGGAGTTGTTATAGTAACAGTTAAAAAAATTGAACAAATTAGCTAATTATTTCAAGATTGCATTTCCCAAATAGGAGAGGAAAGAATGAAAACGGCTAGGCAGAAAATGCAGCCAGGCATGAACTGAATTACAGCTTTTAAAGAAGTGCATTGGACAATCAAAAAACCAATCCATCTACAACCATTGAAGGGAGTAACTTGGATTAATGTTCTCTTGCCTCAGGAGTTAACAGAGGAAAGCACTTCAAGACCACCATGAACTGAGATAAAGAAGGAAAATACATGTCAGAAATTATGAAGTAAAAGGAACTGATAAGAAAAGCTAAAGACATCATGAAAAACTCTATGAGTACCACAACCTAGAGCCTAGAACCTTAAATCTTAAAAAATGGTCTGAGTCTCACCATCTCAACAACGAAGAGGCATAAGCGCTCTTTTTGTCCAGACCTTTCTAGTCTACAGACTCAGTCATATTGTTTAACTTCTTTCAATAAAGGCTATTTCTGAAATCTGCATATTCAGATAACTTAAGACCCAAAGCATTAGTGTCTAAAATCAACTAAGCCTAACCCTCCAGCTCCTTAGTAGGAACTTTTGATAAAACAGGAACTATGGGGCAAATCCTGTAGTCTGGACTCACTCTATTATACCAGTGAAGAGAGAAACAGAGCGGTATCATGCCAGTTAACTTACAAGAAACAGTTGTAAATGCTTTAAGCAGATCCTAAAGTGATCCTAAATTTCTGAGGACCACCACTGAGAAATCAGTTCCATTTGGGTTCTGCAGCAACCAACCCAAAGCACTAAACAAGACTCTCAGAACCGACAGAGAAGTAAAAGTCATTAAAAAGATCACTGCTGGGGAGAAACACACAGGCTTGCCATAAGGATAACTAAATGCAATTTTCATGTTTCCAGAGTGTATTGCAATCTTAAAAAAAACCAAACAAACCAGTTCTCATTCTTTTGTTTTTCACTCGCATTTTCTTACAGCTGCAGATTTTCTAAGCAGGCTTTGGGGAATTTGTGATTGACATGGCTGTACTTTGTGACACACCAGTGAAACCAGGAACAAGACTGTTACAGAAACTATTCCTTGCATTTCTCCTGTTTCAAAGACAAGCCCATTTAGATTTTTAGTTATCCAAGCACTGCCCCGCAAGTATGGATGAGGTAAAGAACTCAGCTGCATTAATCAAATCAATACACAACAGCCTGCACTACCCAGGAAGGAGACTGAGGCAATATCCACAGAATGAGTGACAACTCAAGAAAGCAGTAAAATAATGAATTTTCATAGTTACAAGGAACAACACATTAATGTGAACTCCAATGCGATGATACAAGAGAAAAGGCATTAAACTAAAGCAAGCTGTTCTCAAGATGTAACCTTTATCTGCAACACTTTTGAGAGGAACAATAAAACACTTCACATGTAAACTGCAGCATTTCAAACACGTTGAAATATCACACAAACACAGCAGTAGTCAAACAAACGGTTTTAAGATTTGAGCAAACACATCAGATGGTCCAAATTTAGGAGAATTTACTCATGGCCTGGGCATACATACTCGTTCCTGGGAACAAATCTCTCCCCCACTAGTTTTACTTGTATGTGGACTCAAAGGCCTTTTTCAGAGTAATACATATGAAAACACAAAGGCAAACAACTTCCAATTGCAGATAAGGGACAGCTTCTTATTTGTTTTCAAACATAACATCAACTACTGGTATGCTCTTCTAACACATGGCCACGAAAAGGCTTGTTTTAGTCAAACAAGCTACCAGTTAAAGTAGTAAGGGCAAAGTGTAAGTGACATTGAAGTACAGGGAGATGTTGCTAAAGTATCAAACAAAACACAGGACAGAAAACGGTAAATCTGTAGTTCCAAAAGCTTAAAATAAAAGGCTAAACACAACACTATATTCCTGAAGTCTTAAAGCTTTTTAGAGATGTCAAAAATTCATATTTAAATGTAGGAACGTATACAAAGAGAAATAAAGGGACAGAAAGCTGGGAAAGGAAACCTTTAAACCTCATCTTTCGCTTTCGCAACCACTAGCAACAAAACCAACCACTGTCCATAAATTCCAGTGTTTTTCAGAACAATTTGTATGAAAAGAATAAACACCTAAACCTTGCTTCTACTTATGCAGTGAGAATCACATCCTATTTTAAGCTTACATAGCAAAAAATCCTGCTCTAAAATACTTTCCTATTAGAAACCGAAAAGTTTCAGTTTCTATTTAGTTTCTTTCCATGCAGGGCCACGAGTTGGACTCGATGATCCTGATGGGTCTCTTCCAACTCCGCATATTCTATGATTCTATGATCTTTTCATTCTACTTTCTTTAGCTGTACAAATGCGATACAAATCTAGCACATGAAACTGTACTGAGCATGGAAAATTTATATCATACAAGGTATACAGCAGTGCATCAACACTGCCACCACTTCTGTCTTGTGTACAGCACATTTTGGAGGAGCGTGAAACAACAGTGTAGAGCCTAAGATAAAAAAATTTTGATAGCCTGTAGAATTTATGGCATTCTAGCAAAAAAAAATTAAAGTGCAAGTATTAAGAACCATTATGAAAATAAAGCAGAGATTTAAACAAATGTATACAAACTAAGAATTTTTGAGTATTCTCTGCTATACATCAGCACAATCACAATTAAGTAGATTTTTGCATACTCTCACAAACTTGCAAGCTATTACCTAACTTTCCTGCCGTGTTCTTTGGAGTTTCAAGAGAATTTTTGTGTACCTAGGGTTTCAAGAGCATTTTATTTAAGGTGATCACACTGATTTTACAAAAACGAGCTGTAGTATTTCCTTTCGCGTACATCAAAACTGACACGTCCAAGGAAATATTCTCCCCCTTGTATAGAATTTACAAGCAGACCATTTTCAACTTAAATGTGACAGGCTTTTTTTGTGCATGGTTTTTTTTTAAACTATCCCTCTACTGGCAAGATTCTTCCTCACAGAACTTAATAGTGGTGCTATTTCCTCGCAGGTAACTACCCCGAGGACAGTCCAGTGTAGCCAATTTCTTCCCAGGCCCTGCTAATTCCTAGTTTTGGGCAAACCTGAGAGAAATGGCACAGCAAATCAAGCCAGAGCTCAGTGGTCACTTACTTCTCTTCTTCGTGCTGCTCTTGTTTTGAAGCCCATCCTGTGCCGTCTTTAGGCACAATGTTCACATTGGGGTCGTTGCCTTTGTTCTCTGCTTTGAGGCTGGGCAGATTAGCTGGGGGAGGCATCCTCCTGGAAATAGCAACTTTTCCAAGACTCTGCAATCCATGGCGTGCGGCAACTGCGTGCCAGAACGGAAAGTGCAAGTTAACAACTCTGTTTAGCAGTGTTAGGCAGAGCTACATAAAAACATTTTGTAAGACAGCCAGAAAAATTTAAGAGTGTCAAAATTAAAAATTTAAAATGCTTCAGAATTTAATTTTTTAAAAAGGGAATTGGAAACACTTGGTTTGGGAAAACTTGAGTACTTTTTGAACAACGAGTCATCATGGTTAGCCTATTCTAGAGATTAAAAAGGATATATGGTACCACCTTTATACACAACATTCAGTGACAGAAAGCTAAAGAAGCCATTTAAAATGTGGTATTATTGTCTTAATACCCTCCAAGATTTTGTCAAGCATTATTCTCTTGCTCTTTCGTGAGCTTAATGTACACTGATGAGTCCAGGAATACCCCTATGGGTTCCAGCCCATTTCTTTTTTGCTGCAAATTTCAGCTGGCAGATGCTGCTCTTGCAAAAATTCTCCTACAAATTGTATTTACTCCAGACCACAAGTACGAAGCTAATGCACCCCACAAGACACTCAACCTACCAAGTAATCAACTCGGAAAACAAGTACAAGTTACTGCCCTGGGTAAGCTGTATCATAACAAACAGCTCAGTTTCAACCTTTAAAAATAATATTGTGGCAAACTTTAACAAGCTTGGGTACACTTTTTCTCTTTTACACACGATTTAGGCAACTATGTCAAGTCAAGTTCAAAACCTTCAGAACATCATTCCCCCTGGCTCTCCATTCAACGACTCATGAAAAAGCAGGCTCACAGCCATCTTATTTGAGATATCGGTGTAAATTTTATGCAGTGTTTGTCCAAAACTCAAAGCCCCTGAGCTGGAAGTCAGCATTGTCTTCTCCTTAATCAAACACTTCCAGTATGGCAAATGTTAATGAAGTAAAATGCACAGCTGGGGAATGGCATGTCTTTATTTACCCACATTCTACTTCCTACTAGATTGCAAACACTATCTCTCTGAACTGATATTCTTGTTTACAGCTAAGTAGAAACTATAATGAATGCTGCCTTCCACAATCCTTCCACTTCACTGCTGTACCAAGCAGTTACGAAAAACTATGCTGTGGTTAAGTGCTCATATACTCTGCACTCTTAATTAGCACTGCAGGAATGATGAAACTGAAAGAATGCAACTCTAAAGAGAGCTTACCTGTGGTTTTCTGAGTTTCCAGTGACTTTCCCTTGTAAGTATTAAACAGACTGAGTGTTGCGTACTTTGTTTTTCCATCCTTTGCTTTTGTACTCTGGCCTGACTTTTCCGACATTTCGCTGGAAACTCATCGAGTCTGGTACCTCTCGTTCACTCCTCAAAATCTGCCTATAAAGAAAAACAACAGATAAGTAAAGCAATTTGAGTATAAGCCAACATTTAAGTCAGAGTTCACAGGGCAGAAGTGGACAGCATATTTAACACCATTAGCCCCGTTTCATTTACCCATACTGCAGGATGCCAAGGAATGCGTTAACTCCAGAAACCTCATCCTTACGCAACACCAGGAGTTTTGAAGTATTTCTGTCTCCTCAATTTGAATGTCACAAAATCAGGAGGGTCAGCACTTAATTAACATCAAACACTGTTAAAGTGGTAAATACCATCCATGATTTCACTAGAAAATAAATAATAAAAACCCAATCTCAAACCCCACAAACACACAGAATTTCCACCAGCAGCTCTTTCCCCACTGGGGAAGCTCAATGACTTCACCCCCTCCCAAAGCCAAGTACTGAGACACAATTAACAGTTACTGCAGTACAGTATTTCTGGAATTTGCTTTTTTTCCCCCCAATTAAAATCATCATGAACACAGCAGCCAGAGAAACTAAATAGACAGAGTAAGAATTTTTTGTTTGTCAAAACCAGAACACAGTATGCTCTGACAGGGAGAGTGAGAATTCCTTAAACCAATTCTTCCTGCAGCAGTAAATTACAGGGCTGTTGGAGCAGGTCATCTCTCTCCTCCCTCCTTCCCCCAGAATAACAGGCCCTGAGAAGAATAACCCAGTAATTAACAGTGATACTTCGCTAGAAGTTCTTGGAAGGAACTTGCAGCATTGCTGCTCATCGCCAGGCAGGAACACAAGTGAACATTCACTCAAATAGAACATTATTATACAGTTGATTTATCTTAACAGTAAAAAGTCCTGCTACCCTCTTTACAACAACAATTTTTTATGTATTTCCATTTGAATTCCAGAACAGTTATATATGCTCAAAATTCGTGTTTCATACTAAAAGCAGGCAGCAAGAATCAAGACATCCTGCTCAAACCCTTCAGTGATCAAATCCCCATGTCAAACAGAGCTGCAGATCTTCAAAGGGAACTTGATTCACATGCGAGGTGCTCTTGGATTAAGAAGAGTCTGCAAGGACAAGGAGTTTAAAGAACAAAGCACTTACTTTGTCATGACAGACATTAAGCAATGTCAAAAGACCACGGAAATTTCATTTATATAGGTATGATAAAGTTCCCATCCTCCTCTGCCTTCTACCTCAATTTACAAGCCATGATTGACAAGAAATTAAGACGGCAAATAACCTTGGGATGGTTCAGCTTCAGCCTAACTTGGGCCAGAAGCTATTCTATTACAATCTCTGCAGACTGCTACAAAGGGGACAATCTCCAGCCTTGTATGCGGCCACATATATACCTAAGAAATATATTCTCCCCTCATGAAAAGACAGCAACTCCCAGATTCTTCTTCCAGATTTGTCAGCATTTGGCTGTTTCAACAGCAAGTGTTAGACCAACAGTTACTCTTCGTGTCATCCAAGAATACGAAATATAGGACACGAGCAGGGTGAACCCAGCCCACTAAGCAGATCACAGACTTGGGGTGAAAATTCAAACTCTGTATGAGTTATCTGCACTTGAAAGAACGTCATACCAAGTGTATGACTTGGTACAGTTACATGCTCACCTGAAAGCTGGTTTGCCACCCTGTGCTCCTGCCAGTTATCTGCCTAGGACCTTCTCTGATGCCCCAGGATGACTGCGATGGTCTCTTTATCATAAATACGAGTCTGGGAGCAGAGAGTAACAGAGGATTTGAGGGGATGGAATCTGCCAGGTTCTTTCACAGACGTTTTATTGAACACCTTATGGTAAAATGAGTCTCCTTACAGAAGAAAAGGCTAATGCAGAACCCTACATCTGATCTAAACTCAGCTTGATAAATGAGTCTGCCTGGATTCAGGTCTCCAGACAGGCTGAAAGCAGTAGTCTGGCCATGAATAACACTGATGGGCAAAGCCTGACATGTTGAATTGCAAATAAGTATTGGGGCAGCCTGGAGAGCGAATGGCTGTTTGAAATCTGCTTAGGTGATAACTCCAAAGATAAGCTTGCAGAAATTCATGTATCAGACTGGGTGGGCTTTTTCCTGTAGAGATATTTGAGTGAGCTTTGGCTCCCAGTGAAACCTTGCAGCCTCAGTGTAGGTTTTCTTGGACAGATGAGGGATGGCCTAACAGCCATGTCTGTGGCTGGAGTCTAGATCAGACGTGGGGCTCTGCACTAGCCTTTTCTTCTGTAAGGAGACTCAGTTTACCATAAGGTGTGCAGTAAAACATCTGTGAAAGAACCTGGCAGACTCCATCCCCTCAACTCTTCTGTTACTCTCTGCTCCCAGACTCGTATTTATGATAAAGAGACCATCGCAGTCATCTTGGGGCATCAGAGAAGGTCCTGGGCAGATAACTGGCAGGAGCACAGGGTGGCAAACCAGCTTTCAGGTGAGCATGTAACTGTACCAAGTCATACACTATAATCACTATGCTCACACGTTCTTTCAAGTGCAAACAACTTGGAGTTTGAATTTTCAGCCCAAGACTCATCCCAGCCAAGGAGTCTGTAAACAAGAAGTAGCTTCACAATGGTGAATAGTCTAGAGGCTGGCAAACAAACAAAAAAAAGACAACGTGGGTCATTTTTTATCCTCAAAATTCTCAACAACAGCAAAGCCCTAACAGATGCAGACAGAGCAGAAAGCAGTTTGAGGTGGTTTTAGACAATCTTTTGTCATATTTTCCAAAGCCTGCACCTCTGGTAGAGATGAAGCACGGAAAATCTTTATCCTAACAACACTTCTTTACAGAGCAAGACAGACTTCATACTTGGGCAGACCTTAACTGTAACAACTGTTCTTTCTAGAATGTTTGACAGCTTCAAGAACAGAAGACAGTGAACATGTTCCCTGAAAATACCTTTTTATGTTAAATTCACAAAAATTAGTCTGTTCATTACAATTGAGCTCTATGCCTTTTATACTATTAAAATGCATAGTTTGACGAGTTTTTCCAAACTTATACTACACAGAAAAATAAACTGACTATTTTACAATGATTAAAACTGCATGTTCCTCAGTAACTTGATTTGCACAAAATAAATAATTTAAATTAGGCAGGTCAATATATTCAATAATATAAGATACCTATATTTAACTACATTTAGACCTGATACTGGTTGTCAAAGAAGATATTCTTGCAAAATTAGACTTTAGACCAGGTACTCAAGCCAGGGATGACAAATCCTCCCTCTGAAGAGCCCATGCATCCTTCTACAAACATACCTGCCAAGTCATACATTAAACGAGCACTCAGTGTCATCTAACAACACACACAGAGACAGCTGCATGATTTTGAGCCATGTAAAACTATCCAGCTCCAAGACCTCTGCGTTTTCATCCAAGCTTTCATTGTATATGCTACATTCCCATACCTGAGCATTGGAATCACTCCCTCAGTAGAACAACCTACAAGGTGTTTCAACACATGACACATTTAACTTGTGCACACAGTACACTGACAAATACTTTCCTCCCCATGTGATTCCCAATTTGTACAACATTTACATATTTTGTTATTATTAGTCAAATTCTTAGAAGAGAAGTGCTGCTGTGCACTAGGTTTAGGCTCTGTGCTGCGAGTAACACGAGGCAGTTGCAGGCACCTCTGAGAACACACAAAAGATGCCAGAAGCACTTACCCAAGCTAAGTAAGCACCGTGACAGCCAGCAGAAGGACAGGGAACAGTACAAGCCATAATGGCACTTGGCAGGGTTCACTGCACTATTAAGAAATTTAAGCAAATCAGCTGTTCATTCTGAATGATTACAGTTACTATTACACACAAATGAAAGCACAATGCTCCCAAAATTCCGGAGCAAACATTTACCTTTTAGCTGCTCTGCAATGTTATCAAATAAGTTAACTGACCTTCACCACGGCCCTAAGATTTTAGGGTTAAAATTACTATTGTAATTTCTGTACCAGACTGTTTTTTCAGACTCCAACTGGTTGACTTATTTAGATTCTGCAAGGAACTCAGAAGCTTGTGTACAGAAAATAGCACACAAAGTAGCTGCCACAAATTCTAGATATCCTGGTCTCCCTTAAGGAAAATCCACTTGTATCCTCTTAGACTTTTAGAACTGGTACAAGAACAAACTGAATGCAGTATATTCCAGACTGCAAAAACACGACTTAAAGTAATCGTAAAACCACCAGCAAACAAAATCCCCACACATATCACACAGGCCTTTTCCACTAAGTTCCTAGCTCTCCTGATCCTTTCAGAACTCATCTAAATGACTTGTTTAGAATTTAACGATACAATTTGTCTGTAAACTTTGCATAGTGTTCCATTAGGGCCAACTGCAGACTCGAAAAGGTGTCACCTCTGCTTCAGAAAAAAGTTTTACATGATTAAACAACGTAAAAATATTACATGTTTTGAGGTCACTTTTGAGGACTGAATGATAAGAAGTACAAAACATTTAACAACTTAACTCAGAAATTCTTGTCTGACCAGATGACAAACTCTCTGGGTCCATATTTTACACAGAGCATTTTTAAACCCCTACCTAGACAAAAAAAGTCTGATTTTTTTTACGCAAGTGTAACATGTCAAGAGACTTCTTCAGCAGTATTACAGTTAGCTTTAATACAGTCCTTTCATCTCAACCCTCCCACCCCTGTGCAGCCTACAAGCACACAATCAGAACACGCAACCTGTACAGGAGTTTCCCAGGGCTTTGAAGTCTTAAAAACATTAAGCAAATACTGGAATAATTCTCACAATTCCTGTTCAATGCAGCAAGGATATCTAGTCCCTGTCGCCTCTATCCAAGGGCTGTATTTTGGCCAAATTTGGAGAAAGATGAACTGGAATGACTTAAGGCAAAGAGCAACACTCAAGACTTAAACCAGCTGAAGATTTCCTAGAACCCTGAACTCTCAGTGCCTCAAATGCCCATCTGTGAAGTGGGAAACATCACAAAAAATACTACATGAAAGCTTATTCATAACTGGGACACATTAGCACCTCTCTCAAACAGAAAGCAAGAAACCAATCCAGAAAGAATTTTCGTACACTATTTTAAGCACACTAGAAGTGGTTAAAGGGTAAAAACCATCATATACAAATCTGTTATTTGTATCCAGCCATAACTTCACTTTTTTAAGAACAGCTTTGTTTCTGGGACACTGAACGATGTGGTTCTGGTAAATCCTGGAACAAAATACAACTACACCCCCACCCCTTCCCCAATCAAACAAACGCAAAACAAAAAAAACCCCAAACAACAAAATTAAATTTTTTTACCACATATTCAGTTGGTTTTGGAGGCAGATGCTCCCAAATCAGTGTTAGTAATTTCTAAAAAATTTCACTGCATGCAAAAACGTGGCATTAAAAATTTCAGACAGAAAGATTTCATTTCAACTGTAAGTCTAGCATATTTAGATTCTAGACCTGAAGAAGTTTCCCACTACTGAAAAACCTAAGCATAATCTCCAGCTAGATACTAATTTTTGAAAAACAACTGTGTGATTTTCAGAAAAGAGACTAGTTTAAATCAATTACAGAAATATAATGCCAATTTAAAACTAAGAAACAGAGGATACTGTAGTCAAAGAACTTGGAACCTAGGGAAACATTCTTCATGCTTTTTGTAACCCATTATCAAGGAACCTAATATTTTAAAAGGACACTCCAAAATACTGTGCAATTACTGAATACATGGGTTTTGGATGTGGTTTTGTACAGAGAAGGTTGCACACAAATAAAAAATGGAATTACAATTAAACATACTGACTTCACTTCTCTGACATAGCCAATACACATCAATAATCTCTTATTGACGACCTTGTACTTTCAACTTTGTAGTGCCCCAAGTATCACTCTAGGACCAACATTTGAAGCCAAATTTTTATTCACAAAAAACATAACAACAGAACAAACAAAAGTTTTGACCATTTATCCTACTATTAAGAATTCTTAAAAACTTCAGCACTAGTCAGCTTAGCACGACACAACAAGCTTGGAGAACCTCCAGTAACACTTGGGTAGCAAAGAAGTCTCTGTCAAATCTAAGTATCTAACAAAGCCTCTCGAGTCAGGATTTCCTCTCCCTCCAAGAGCCACTTGGAGAAAGGTTCACTATCAAGCAAATTGCTGCTAAGCAGGCTGAAAACCACAGGAAAACTTTGGGGACTTTAAGACTGTTTTACCTCCATCACGGCTCTTCAAATCTTTAAAGAGTTCTGGGTAGATCTCACTACAATTCATTCTTGAACAAGACCCACACCAAGTTTTGTTTCCTTAGAAAGTGTCACTAACACACTTTTCCATCTCTAGATTTTGGGCTCACTGGTTCTCAGCAGAGCTTGAAAGGGGGTACACAATGCACTGATTGCATTGACTTTATAAAATCCATGGAGATTGGAAGCAGAGCAGGAAAACTCTTTAATCACCATCTTTTTTGCATCCATCACCTCAGTGGGAGAACTGTAGGACAGGCACAATCTACAGAGGAGTTAATAGCCACCAAACTGAAGAAAAATCAAAATTAGTTTAGGTCCTTAGAACCAAGACAATCCATCCTGAGACAGAGCTGTAGCAAAGCAGGCTTTGCTAGTTCAATCATTCTCCAAATAGCTCCTCTTTAAAGCCTAAGAAAGTCTTTCCAAAATAGTACCAAGACTAAGTATGTCAGGTGGAAAACAGACCATGTCACAAGACAGCCATTTTAGGGCATTATCCCACAGATGCATCTTTTAAAAATGGAGTTTGTGGATGCCAGAAATGAGCATCCACAAATATGCCTGCATCAATTCTAACAGACATTCAACAACAGTCTAAATAGAGCTACTAAGCTAAGCAATGAAAAACAACCCAAATTAGCCACCCACATAAAAAAGTCTACACAGAAACTAACTTCACCACAAAGCATATGTTACTTTGAACCAGCAATCTATGGAGCAAGCAAACCTGCTGCCTTAGAAAGCCTGCAAGGCAACTTGATGAACTGATTTTTTGGGGAGAAATACTGATCACCTAAAACCTGGCTTTCCAACAGGAAAACCAGCAACAAACCACAACAGCTCAGGGGATTTTTGTTAGGAGCACTTTAAGACTAACACGGCACTAACCAAACTTTTAGGACACATACTGCAGAAAAAAAATTCTGTCAGTTCTATTCACTTTTTTCCCAGTGCTTTCTTGAGAACAAAAGAAAAAAATAATTAAAAACCCCACATATCCAAGTACAGCTAACCTCAAATTTGTCTCTATCCATAGATTTTAATATATATTTAACAATATGTACGTGAGTATTTCACTGGACATGCACAGAAACCATATTCCTGTGGAACAGCCCCGCCGAAAGAAGCTTGGTCAGTAAGATCAGTCAGAATCAGCATGACTTAAATGTGTCCATATAACAAGAAATAAAAAGCCACAGACAGGATAAACTCACACTGGCAATAAAACCGTCAAAAATGCACTGAATATCTTCATGTGTCACACAGCTGCTTTCTTTCAGCTAAGATAATTTCTGATACTTGTACTGCTTATGAAATCTTCTCCTTTTTAAACAACCTCAGGTAACTGAGAGATTATGGTCCCCTCCCCTCACAGGCAGAACGATGCCAGCACAGCCATTTAAGAACTCTGGGGGGGATACACGGCAGTTTTCATTTCCTTTAGTCTAATATTTTTGCATATATTATATATACATATATTCAGAGCATCAAATAAGGTGTTCAGTATTCTGACAAGTACTATCTAAGTATTACCTACAACAACGCAGTTACCCAGGAATTTAACGCATTCAATGCTTGTCACTTTCTTCCATGTTTTATACCAATGGCCCAAATTTTGGTCTGCAGCTTTCTTGGGGATAAGGGAAGCTGTTTGCCAACACAGCTTATATTTACTTCTGCCTTCTACAAGGAAGTAAGGAGGTAACGCAGAGATGCACTCAAGCATAAATACAACTATTCTTAAAACCTTGAAATGAGTAAGCTCCTCTCTAAAAATTGTATTCCATTCTCAACTAGTGCATATGCAGAAGATGCAATACCTCTGTCTGCTTTAGCTGTATAATTACTTTAAAAACTGTTATTTGTATTTTAATGATAACTTTACAACTAAAATCAAAATTGATTTAAAAAAGTATCAATTATCAAAGTGGAGTATCAAACAAGGTCAAATGAATAATGTCCCTTCAGTGAATTTTTTGTCTGGTAATTCTCTGAATTTATAGAGGTTAGATAATGAAAAATGGTACGAGTATCACCAAAGAGTTTTAACAAAAACTCTTCTACTATTCTCAACTGAAAACTCAACATCTGCTACCTCAAGCAGCAGCACTTTTAAGCAAGTAAGACTCCTACGGAAATCCTCTCATACTTACTCTGGTAGGCAAGTACCTTCAAGAACCGAAATACATGATGTCCACACAGCCTTAAGGCTCCAGTCCTTAGCAAAAATAAACCTGATGACTGCCTTAGAACATGTAGATAGAAGTGATTTGAAATTGGCTTCTGAGTAAAGAAAATTCACTTTGGTCATTTTTCTCAAACTTCTTTGCAACATGAGGAGTAAGCAGTTCTTTAGGCTAGAAGACTGACAGAACTGGCATACAATCAAATCCTAAAGAAAAGGGACTTAAAGGTTGAAGTTGTGAACCTGATTGCACAGGCACCACAAAATCATGGAATCAGCAACCCTGGATGTGCCACTAGACCAAATGCACATTGGGTTCAGCATTCCCATCTACTGGAATGGTCCTGGCAGAAGCACACCAGCCTCAACACTCATCCAGCATATCTTATTCTGTCTTTACAGTCACAGTTTTGTAAGGCTGCCTTTGTCCCAGAGAGCTTCCCATGATGATGGAGGTGATGTGGAATCATGCTTAATGAAATAGTTCTTCACATGTCTGCTTGCAGACTCCAAGAGAAACGACCATCAGACTTGTCCAACAAGTTTCCAGTTCTTTTCAGTGCAATTCCCAGTTCGGGTTGAGGCACAGCAAGACAGCAATGCTAAACAAATCTTATTTCTCGCTGACACATGAATAAAAAGCTCTCAGAGGCCCAAAAGACTACAAACTGTAGGATATGAGAACACCCCAGTGGAATATACTGACCAGGTAAATACAGCACAGCCTTCACTGGTACTGCAAGTGTCCAGTTCATTCACTCATTCGTTCTGTATCAACCAGACCAGTGGAGAGAAACTTAATACCATAACCACAGCTGAAGTGCAAATAAGAAGTAACTACCAATAACTGTATTAGAAACATTCCTTCAAGTGCCAGCCCATTTTCAAATTATCCAAGTTTCATTGCCAGAAAGAATTTTTCAAGACATTCCAGTAAAGAGACTGACAGTGAATGTCCCACCTAAGTCAGAACCGGCACTGCACAAAGCCAATGCACTAATCCAACACAGCTATTCTGGCCATGTGCTGATAATCCTCAGACATAAATTATAGTTTAGATGTTTCACTAGATTACCAAACATATTTCAACTAGAAATGTATTCTTTTCTGAAAACCTAACATCCCAGGTTTCTTTGCAGGTCACTTCTAGAGTGAAAGAGTAGGCTATTTTATTTCTTCTTAGCCTGACAATGTCTTTACAAGTCTTTTCTGACTTCTTTGTCACTGAGCATTAAGCAAATTTTCTGCAAGACAGATTTTTGATTTTCCAGTTTCATGCAGTTGGTTAAGAAACTTCTGTAAGTCGTAAATTTTTAATTGAGGCAGGAGTTTTTAAGTTCTGGAAGGAAGCCAGGGCCAGAAAAAAACCCCAAAACCAGTTTCTGTAGAATTAAAGAGAGCATCATAATTATATGCATTCTCATTATTTCTGGGAACAGAACAATATAAGTGCTTTTGCCCAATTAGCTTTTCAACTTGCAGATGCCAAATGAGAGTTATTTTTAAGATTTGTAAAACCATTTATTAAAGAAATTTCCATTATTCGGAAGAATGAGAAAACTTCAAAGCTCACGAAATCAAATCGCTGCCTATTTGAGCACAAGATAAGGGAAGAAATTAAAGCAAAATCTTGCAGAAACAAGATGTGTACCTGCTATCAAAGTACAGGATTCAAACAGCAGGCTGGTAGGCAGCACTTTTCGCTGAATATAGAAAACTAACACGACCTGTCTTACCTGTTGAAAGCCTTTTTAACTGAAAAAATTACAACTATTTGCCGGGCTTCTTAATAGCTAATTTAGATGAGTTTATCCAGACCAGAGCAGCTCTCTGTAAAGGCATCTGTTAATGGTTAGGATCACAAACAGTCCCTTAAAAAATTGCAAACCCACTTAGCATACCGTCACAAGCACCACTGCTTCTTGCTCAACTGAACCACAGCATCCAGCAGAAGCCTGGAAAGGCAAAAGTATCAGCAAACCCCTTCTTCACACACCCAGACAAAGTGACAAAGGGAATGTCCTCCCCAGTGGCATCCTGAGTAGTGGCTGCTGTGTCAGGCTGAGAAAAGGGGGGCAAAAGACAAATCCACAGTGGGGCAACAGAAGCAGCCTCACAACTGCTGACACATCTGACTCCAGTGCAGGCTGAGCAGGGCTCAGGATCTGCTCTTCTACAGGTGCTGTTTGGGGGAAATTACCAGAAACAGCTGAGGCAAACTGGAGTTGACTCCTGAAATTAGTCTCAGTGATACGTTGGTGCAAAATGCTTCCTTTTAGGAAGCTGATGAAAGAAAATCAATGATTACATGAAAACAGACCAGATTCCTGACAGATAAGCAGAAGTTGCAGCCATTTACAGCCAATACCCATCTTTTCACTACTTCATTTTTCCCTTTCACTTTAACACTTACTGCAAAAGCTGCTGCACTTTACTACAAAACCTCATTGAGCTGGGGGCATATTTTCAACCCTTCCTACCCACCCCATGAAGACTTCGACAGTGGAAGAGGGCAGGACAGATTAAGAGAAAAAAGTTAAGCCACTCCTTTCTGTGAATAATCCAAGGAATCTCACAGTTTTCATTTTCTGCTCCTTTACCACAATTTCCAAGCCCTACTGACACAATTAATCTGTCTTCACAGAGGAAGTGACACCTTTTTTCAGTGTTCTTTCCAAGGAACTACAACTTTGAGCAGTGGATTTCTTTCCACATCACACTTTTTTGCATCATTTAAGTATCCCTGACCTCAACTTCAAATAAGCAAAAATTTTTATACATAACTTGTTTTCCCAAAGCCCTTATTCCTAAGTTAATCCTTAAATAACAAATAATTACATCAAAGGGTTTTTATTTTGAAAATTTGTTAGAAGCTGCTTTGAAACAATGTTCAGGCAAACTCCTCTGTTCATGAGCTCCTTCAGAATATTTTGACAGCACACAAGAACCACTCTAGGGCTACATCCTTAAGGATCTCCACACTTCTTTAGAACATATGTGCCAAAATTAATCCCCTCTTCGCTAGCTTTTTTTTCCCAATTCTTTCCTGTTCAACTTCTCAAGATATTTTTGTTGTTGAGGGTCCAACCTGAATATGGAAGCACTCAACACTAGGAACCTACAGTATAAACAGTTTTGTACAACCTCACCATTATTTTTAAAAAGTTCAAAACAGTTACTCTAATCAGTTATGTAAGGACTTAAGCTACTTGTCATTACATTCAAAGCTTCCCACCTCACCCGAATTTTTTGCTGCCTGTTGCTCCTACCATATTCCTACCCTGACTCATGTGCATCAAAAATAAACATAATTTCTTCTCTGTATTAAAGAGATGCTACAGCATATTTTGAAGGCTTTTAAGATACTCCCACTGTGATAGTGAGAACCAGGGTTGCCAAATGCACCAGCCTGTAACACACTGACAGCACCAGTAAAAGAATTTCACTCCAGTCCACACAAAGGTGGTAGAATTTGATCCTCCGTCTGGTCCAGCTTGGAGAGAGCTCATAGCTGCTCACAGTCTCTTCTACCTGCTGCCCATTATCCTCTGGATCTCTGGTTACACGCTTTTCCCTGTGACTCACTAATTTCTTGGAACAGACGCACCTCCTTGTTCACTGAAGAATGCTCAGCATGTAAGAGATGCAGCTGCCAACACCACACTGACAACAGCTCTGGACAACACTGGTTAATTACAGTAACGGTCGACTTCAGCCCTCTGCTTTAGACTGGACTTGACCACGTCTTGTCACAAAAAAAGGAACAAAAAAGATGAGAAGCTAAATTAGAAAAGCTTCATCAGCATACCCAGCTTTATGCATCTGTCTTTCAGCACTATAGAATCCATTTTCCACAGAAGTTAACTTGCATCTGCCAAATGGCTGCAGATGAGGTTTAACATCTTCACTTGCTATTGCTTCTCTGTTTATTCTGCTTAAAAAAAAAAAATCCCGCACGTCCCTCGACACTTTGCTTTCAAGACGCAGTAAATAATTCAGGCTCAACACATCACCAAAATACTTACGAAGGAACTTTTTGCTATCCAAAGCTACGTGTGTCCTACAAAGCTCTGTCCATGCTGATAGCTTCACCTGTAGCACGAGAAACATCTAACCAAGGTGACTCCAGCAAAGTAACCACTTAGAAATGCCATAAGCCAAAGGCAAGCTTTTCTTACTAAAATACATCTTTCTTATTTACAAACATTGGCAAGAGAAAATGTTCTTGTTCATCTTCATTAGAAGACTTCCGCTGTGCACCTCTATACAAAGCAAAGACTATCCTAAACACGACTAAAAACAAGCCCTGTGAATTCAATTTTTATTATTTTTCAAAATGAAAGCATCAATTCATTGATATTAACCCACTGGAGGTCCTCCAGTGGACTATCTGGCGAGTCTGAAACAGAAGTTCTAAAGGAATATGAAGTCTTTAACCGGGAGGAAATTACTGGCTTCTCAAACCAAAAAATGTTGCTGTATTTCTACCTTAGCTGAAGGTTCAAATCAGCTTAAGTACATCTTAAATCATTACTCCTGCAAACATTCCCTAAAATTATGACTGTCGATTTAAATTATAGGTTAAAATTTATAAACAATAAAACCTAGGAACAGTCACATGCTTACGAAATACGAATTTTAAACCAACGTGTAGTGGTTTACATGATTTCATGAGGACAGCCTGAAAAGGGCTGCTTTTCTAAGCAGAGGAAGTTTGATTTGCTAACTTAAGCAAGCAGTGCAGCAAAAAATGGGCAGCCTAGACATGGCTAAACTACAGTTTATAGCCCAACTAAGTAAAATTAAAGTAATGCTGCCATTTCACTTAGGAATCAGCTGTATATTGATTTAAATTATTATTTAAGAGACCCCTCTTCTCTCAGTTACCCAGGAATGGGTGATGCCCCAGTTTTTCGGGCAGTAGTTGTGTATTTGTTGTACCTGAATATAAAGTGCAGTCATTCCTGTCTCTGATGCTGGAAGACCCTGAAAATGAAGCCCATGTTATTTTCAAATACACATCAGTTAAAATTTATCACCATCATACTTCAGACTGAAGACATGTAATGTTAATTCTGCACTCTAATTTCACCGTTAATCAAGACAGTGTCAGATAATTTAAACCATGAACAATGTGAATGTTAAACAGTTTCTCCCTTTAGTATGTGTTTGCAATCTGTAACAGACGAGCTCGTTAGCATTTACTTAGAATGTTATGTAATGGCTGAGGTATTTGTAATAAAAACAGTCTATTTCTGTTAGCCTGTTCTTCATAGACATAAAAGCTGTCTTCATCTGATTTTTATTAGGACTTCATCTTCCTCCACTCTTGATGCATTTTTTTAGACTCCTGTGCACTCCATTTTCATTTCACTGATACTCAGAGTATTATTTTCTCCCACCTCGTCACGCTAATTTCAGCTTTTATTTTTACACTGCTTTCACCCGTAAGCTTCTACTGGGTTTTGTAAAACCCAGACCCAAAAAACAATGAGAGCATGAAGCTGAGCAAAGGAAAAATTTCCTACAGAAGATGAACTGGTTCTACCAGTAAAACACCACTGGCAGTCCCGTCATTACAAGCCCAACATCCATCCTCAGCTAGTGGGAAGGTGGTGCATTTCAGGGTGGAGTTTTTTCCCCCTCAAACCCTCTATATATGAGCCTCTGAAGATGTTCTTCTTCAGCAGAAGGAGTGTTTTTCCTTCTCTCTCATCCCCAATCCACTACACAAGGGTTTGTTCTTCTGCAAGAGCACACTGTGCAAGGCTTTAATTCTTCTGCAAGACTTTTATCTCCTCATTTTATCCACACCACCCCTTATATGGTATTTAGTCTACACTTTCTACTCTGTCTCCACTCTCACATCCCTCCCATTCCTTAGCCTGGGAAAGAGTCTGGAACAAAGCACTTGTACTCCCAGTACCATAGGCCACCTGGCTGAAGTGAACCCCATACAACATAATCGCTGCTCTAAGTTACGTTCTTTCTCTTAATTGCCACGCAGCGTTCATTCAGACAGCCCCAAACCCACACAGGAGCTCCCTTCTGAATTGCATCATCTCTCCCTTGCTCACTGGGGCGTTTCACTTTCCCTAGCACACTCCAGGGTGTGGGGAAACAGGTCTTATGGAAGATGCATCCCAAAAATCTGTAGCTTTGGACCAGGAGTCCAAGTTAAAACTGGAGACTGATGTAACTGTTCTGCTCCACAAAAAACTAGGGTTCCCGTTATGGGAAGTCTAAATGAGAGCAAAGTTATTATAAATTGCTACTAAACTGCCAAGACACAAAATATTTATATTAGCAAGACTCACAGAAGCAACTGTATATTGATTTATAGATATTTCATGGGCAATTATTTACAAAAGCCGAGAACTTCATACAAGGAACATATCCACACACCAAGGCAGAGTTTTAGGTGGCAGAGGCCCCAGTCCTCATCTCCAAGCAGTGGCCTATGAGAGAACCAAGCTTTTACTTCAGTTTAAAGAGCCACCTCTCAAGCATGCATCACCAAACCACCCTCCTACTGAATATTCATCCAGTTCAAGTAACTCCCAAAACTTTTGAGATTCTTTAGTCTCAAGAAAATGGTTGCGGAATTACATTGAAACACCACAAAATTAATGCAGAAGAAAAATTCTCTAGACTACATAATTCAAAAAAACCTGACAGCCACATACAGCTCCTGGCAGTAAGTATTTAAGGTCAAGCCTTTTGTTTCTCATACATGGACAAATGAGATCATGTCCTGTTTCCTGCCCCTTCAAAAGCACTTTCTTGTCTGAGCAGAGCTCTTTAAGATGAGACACCAAATAGGCCTGGTGCCTCGTTGCACAAGAAATAAAACTATTAAAAATTACAGCCCTGTTCCTTCAGCTGGAAATACTGCTAATTTCCAGTAATGTCCCTATCTCACCCCAATAATCAGGGCAACAAGGAAAAGTGGGCCTTCCTTGAACATAGAAGAAGACTTCAAGATCTTCCACCAAAGAACATATTTACAGAACACCCACGTAAAACACAAAAAGGAAAGAAAACCCGCAATGTTCTATTCAACGCCCAGCACCATGCTCTCATGCACGGTCCCAGGAAGAGGGCCCGAACTGGAAATTAAATGGGCCACTTTTAGCCTCAGAATTTTCAATCCCTGCATCCCTGGGTGAGGGCTCCCATCACCCACTGCATCATGCCCACTGCAGACCAACTGCGTGAATTTCAGCCGTGTCATCTCACCACGCTCTCACCATCCTTTAAGCACGATCAATGAGAAAACCACTGGCTCTGACCACCCCACCCCTACAAATCCTGGCCCTGGGAGCACAAACAATGCCTTCCTTCACTCGGTCCTACATCTAACGACACAAGAACCGCCTTTTACCGTAGGCGAAGAGTATAAGAACCGTGGATGCGTATTTCAGACTTGGAAAACCAAGGCGCCTCGCCTCCAGCACCCCGCAAGAAAAGGGTGCTCTCCCCCCGTGTTTCTGCAGAAGAATCACAGCCACAAAGTGAGCGCAAATGCACGCAGGGGTCGGCGCGCTTCTCGAGGAACCTCACACAGGAGAGAGAGAAGGAGAGAGAAAAAAAGGAGGGGGAGACCGTGAGCCGTTAGATAAAAGAGGGAAAACGGGGGGCCAAAAAGGAGGGAGGGAGACGGAAGCAGCACACCCGCAGGAGCGGTCCCAACACAGCCACCTCTCCCGCCGCCCCCGGGCGCGGCCCGGGCTGTGCCCGGCGGGGCGCGGCCAGCCCC
>VZRR01008477.1:0-17985 GCA_013398015.1 Oreocharis arfaki | reverse complement strand
AACTCCCGGTGTCAGCTCCCAGTGCCAGCTCCCGGTGCCCAGTGTCAGCTCTCACTGCACAGTCCCAACTCCCAGAGTGCAGGACCAGTTCCCAGTGCCCAATGCCACTTCCCAGCCCCCGCTCCCAGTATGCCACTACCAGCTCCCACTATAGCAGGGCCAGGTCCCAGTCCCAGCTCCCAGTGCCTGCTTCCTGTTTCCTGCTTCCAGCTCCCAGAATCGCAGTGCCCGCCCCCAGTGCCCAGTCCCAGCTCCCAGTGCCCGGTGCCAGCCCCCGCCCCCCGCCCAGTGCCGGAGCCGCCCCCAGGTCCCCGCTGTTGTGCCTCCCGCTGTCCCCGCCGCTGTTCCGGGCTCCGCGAGGCAGAGCGGGGCTCCCGCAGGCCGGACGGCGCGGCACCATGTGGCTGCAGGCGCTGCTCTTCCTCGCCCCCCTTCTCCTCCTCCTCCTCCTCGTCCTCCTCCCGCTCCTGTCTCTCCTGCTCCCGCGGGTCCGGGGCAGCCGCAACCCCTTCGCCACCGACACCCGCCGCCCGCCCGCCCCGCTCGTCACCGACAAGGCTGTGCGCAGGACCGTCGTCAAGACAGGTACGGGACCCCCGGGGGGCATCAACACCCCCGGATGTCACCGCCCCCCAGGCCAGCACTGATCCCCCAGGGCGGTGTCATGCCCCGGGACAGCACCACCCCCGCGGTGTCATTAATTCCCCCGGAGCGGCATCACCCCACGGGGTGTCGTGGACCCCCGGGGCAGTACGGACCCCCAGGGTGGCATTGCCACCCGCGGCAGCATTCATTAACCCCCCTGGGGTGGCACTGTCCCCCCCAGCATCACCCCCGCGGCGCCACCGTGGTTTCGGGGGTCCCCCGTGCCGTGGGGTGTCCCCCCCCCAGTGACGCCCCCCTCTCCCCGCAGTATTCTCCCCGGAGAAGGTGCCTCAGGAGCTCGATGCCATCGTGGTGGGCAGCGGCGTGGGCGGCCTGGCGGCCGCGGCTCTGCTGGCCAAGGCTGGCTGGCGTGTGCTGGTGCTGGAGCAGCACGGGAAGCTGGGGGGCTGCACCCACACCTTCACCGAGAAAGGCTTTGAGTTCGACACCGGTACGATTTGGGGCCCCGAATTCCGCCCGGATGCAAGGGAGGGGCATGGGAGACCCTCAGGGTGGGAATGGTACCCACTGGGGTGAGGACCGGGGCTCCCGAGCACACTCCTGTCCTTAGACAACCCATTTCCCTGCTCTTCTCCCCGAATTCCCCATATCCAGCCCCTAAGTAATTCCCAGCACAGAGGTTGTCACCTCAGGACTCATCTTGCTGGCAAACTTCTTGTGGTGAGACAAAGTCCAGCTCTGCATGTGCAGCCCTGAATCTCCAGGATTAATTATTTGCAGCAGAGATGAATAGCAAAGTGTAACAAAATTCCAAAATTACCAGTTAAAAACACCAAGGCCAGTGCCATTCACCTCAGTTGGGAGGCAGGTATATCCCGGTTTTTCCCTTTTCCTTCCATATGAAGCTGCTGGGCTGGGGGTGGAAAAATAAGAGGAGGATCCTGTACATCCCAGGGTGGAAAAAAACCAGGAAAAATACCAAAATGTAACAAAATTCCCCAAATCCCCAATTAAAAATGCAGTGGCGAGCACCGTTTACCCCAAGTGGGAGATGGGTGTGTCCCAGATTTTCCCTTTCCCTTCCACATGGAGCTGACGGGGTGGGGATGGATAAATAAGAGGTGGGTTTGGTGCTCCCTGGGGTGGGAAAATAAGAAAGAAAAAAGGGGAAAATAAAGGAACAAAGAGGAAAATAAAGGAAAAAAATGTCTGTTTTAGGGATCCACTACGTGGGGGAGATGCAGGAGGGCTCCCTGATGCGGTTCCTGGTGGACCAGCTGACAGATGGGCAGCTGGAGTGGGCCCGGCTCCCGACCACCCACGATGCCGTGATTTTGGGGGACCCCCAGGGCGCTGGCAAGACCTACCACCTCCATGCTGGGAAGTGGGAATATTTCCGGAGGCTGAAGGAGCAGTTCCCCGGGGAGGCGGCGGCCATCGATGAGTTCCAGCGGTTGGTGAAGGTAGAGGCAGATCCGGGTGGGATAAAACGAGGGGAGTTTGCATCTGGGGGGGTCACACAAAGAGGGGAACCCCCCCTGGCACCTGGATCCTGGGCACCCCAGGGAATAATGGCATCACCCCAAAAGCGTTGGGAAACAAATCCAAAATTGCCCTTTTCTGCCTCAAAAACGCAGCATCACAGATGTTTTGGGGGAGATTTTTGGGCAGAGTTCTTTAAGGCAGCTTTTTTGAAGAACCTTTTTTTTTTAGGGAGCTTTTTGGGGGAGTTCTTCGGGAGCACCTTTTTAGAGGAGTTTAGGTGGGGGAGCTTTTTTGGGGAAGTTTTTCCTAAGGGAGGTTTTTGAGGGAAGCTTTTTGAGGGAAGCTTTTTGAGGGAGCCAGTACTCCCCTTGCCCACAGCTCCCCAGGGTGCCCAGCAGTGAGTTTAAGGGGGAAAAATTGCTTTGGAGCATCTTTGGGGCATGTCTGAGCCCCTGGGTGTGCCCAGTGAGCCCCAGGCTCTCCCCACAGAGTGCCAGCTCTGGGGTCATGCTGCTGGGTATCCTGAAGATGCTCCCACGGTTCCTGGCCGGGCTCCTGCTCCGCTCCGGGCTGCTCCCACGCCTCTGCCCCTTCTCCCGCCTGGCCTCACGCAGCCTCAAGGAGGTGGTGGATGGTCTCACCCCCAACCCCGAGCTCCGCGCTGTGCTCAGCTACCTCTTCCCCACCTACGGTAGGTGACCAGGAGGCTCTGGGCTGACGTTAAACCCTTTAGAAACAGAGAAAAGGTAAGAAACCCCTTTTTTCCACGCTCTTGGAAGGTTTGCAGGGATGCTGTGATGGATGTTTCGCCAGCATCTTTGTCCCCAAGTCACCAGCAGGTGACGTGTCCCCGTTGCTCATCTCCATCTTTTTCCCTCCGTGTTCTTCACCTTGTCGTGATGGGGCGACATCATTCCTGCACAAGGGAATGTTGCCCTGGTAGCCCCTGAGACTCCCCCTTCCCTCCATCCCAGCACCTGGGCTTTGCTCACAGCCCCCCGTGACTTGGTCCGGTTGGTGACCACGGGCTTTGCCATGGGGACACCCACGCCTGACGTCCTCCCTACTCCTCCAGGCTCCTCACCTTCCTCCCAGTGTCGTGTCCAGGGCGTTCCTCATCCTAAAATTTTTAGGATAAGCCTCAAACCCATGATTTGGCCAAACCCACCTCAGCTGCTCCTTTTCCCAGGTGTGCTCCCCTCCAAGGCCAGCTTCTCCATGCACAGCATCCTGGTGAACCACTTCCTCCAGGGCGCCTGGTACCCCAAAGGCGGGGCTGGGGAAATCGCCTTCCACATGATTCCCGTGATCCGGAAGGCTGGAGGCAACGTGTTTGGGAAGGCGCCGGTGCAGAGGATCCTGCTGGACCCCCAGGGCAGAGCCTGCGGTGAGCATACCCCAGGACGGGGTGTGGGGCTGCTCCCCAATGTGGGGTTCCTTTCACCAGCACCTCATTCTTCCCTCTCTGGATTTTCCCTCCCAGGTGTGAGTGTCAAAAAAGGCCAAGATTTGGTGGACATCTTCGCCCCCGTGGTCATTTCGGATGCCGGGATCTTCAACACCTATGAGAGGCTGCTGCCACCGGCGGCGCGGGCTCTGCCAGGTACCGCGTCAGCGCTGGGCTCCGGCGGGGTTACGGCGTTAATCCCGTCCTAAGCCTCATCATGAAGCAGATTTATCGATTAACATTGGCAAACCCCCTGTTGCTCCTGTGCCACAGCCCTCAAAACCCAGCCCTGGCCGCTCATTTCTTCGCAGGGGTTTTAATTAAGCCTAAATTAGTTGGCCCAAATCGGCTGTAGTTTGCGAAGTCCCGGTTTGGCGCAAGGATTCCCTGAAAAACACAGTGCAGGGCCCCGAAATTTGTGGAAGTTGATGGAATGTCCACTTAAAGGTGGATTGCCAGGAAATCTTCTGGAAGGGGCAAAGGTGGATGGAAGGGGCAGGGATGGGGGGAAGGAGAATGGTTGGGTGGAAGGGGACAGAGGGGGGTGGGAAGGGGCACAGCTGGGTTGAAGAGGGATGGTTGCGTGGGTCAGCATTTGGTGGGAATGGGTCAGGATTGGAGAAACCCCTTCTTTGTAGCTGAGGATCCTAAAAAAGCCTGATTTCCCCCAGAACAGAGTAATTCCCCTTTTTCCCTCCGTACTGCAGAGATCCAGTCCCAGCTGCGCATGGTGAACCACGGTGAGGGGGGTTTCACCGTCTTCGTCGGCCTCAGCGGCTCGAGGGAGGAGCTGGGGCTGGAACCCACCAACTACTTCATGTTCCCAGGGAACGACCTGGATGGAATGTAGGTTTGGCTTCACCTTGGACATGCTTCGTTGGGCGTAAGGAGATGAATTCCTGGGCAGTGACTCAGAAAATGGGGATTTGGCCCTGAGGAGGATTTGGGGGAAGGTGTGCACCGAACCCTAGCTCAGCCCTTCCCTCTCACGCAGGATGAAGCGCTATCTGGCTTTGTCCAGAGAAGAAGCTGCCAACAACATCCCTCTCCTCTTTGTCACCTCGCCATCATCCAAGGACCCCACGTGGGAAATGAGGCACCCAGGTCAGGCTGACACACAAATGCTTGTGAGGGGCTTCAGAGCTCTTGTTGGGGTTTGGTGGCCCCAGACAAGGAGTTTCTACTCAGCTATCCATGATCAGAGCTGCTGAGCAGGGGGCTCACGGAATGCGGTCCTTGGGATATCTGGGTGAAGGACACGGAACCCCAAAGGTCTGGGGACATCTCCGGGGTTTGGGGCAGCGACAGGGTGGGATGAGGGTGGGCGGAGGGATGAGCGCCCCAGTCTTGTCCTCCCGCAGGTAAATCCACGCTGGCCATCGTCACCTTCGCCAGGTACGAGTGGTTTGAGGAGTGGAAGGACAAGCAGGTCCACAAGCGGGGGGATGACTATGAGGACCTGAAGAAGACTTTTGTGGATGCCATCATGCAGACTGTCATCAAGCTCTACCCTCGCATCGAGGGGCGGGTGAGGAAACACGGGGTTCAGGGGTCCTAAACTCAGGGTTCAGGGGTCCTCCAGCTCCTCTCTGGGTCCCCTCTACCCACCCAGCACTGGAGCTGGGGCTGGACCTGCTGCACATGAGGTCCAGCGCGGCACCAACCCATCACTGCTGCCTCTTCATGGTGCAAGGGCGAGTGACCATGGAGTCATGGAATGGTTTGGGTTGGAAGGGACCTTAAAGCTCATCCAGTTCCACCCCCTGTCATGGGCAGGGACACCTTCCACTAGACCAAGTTGCTCCCAACCTGGGCAGACCTGGATGACCATCCCAGGATGATCCTCCAGAACCGTCCTGGGATGAAACCTGGCCAGAACCACCCCCCAGGGTCTGCGAGGAAACTCATCCCAGCCCGTACCCCCCAGGCCCGGGTTCCTGGAATGGCCCCCGGTCCTGCTGCCCCTGCAGACCACCCTGTCCCCTGTCCCCCCGCAGATCGAGTACCTCTCTGGCGGGACGCCCCTCACCAACCAGCACTACCTCGCCAGTCCCCGCGGGGAGTTCTACGGCGCCGACCACGGCATCCCGCGCCTGCAGGACGAAGCCATTGCCGCCGTGAGGGCAGAGACGGCCGTGCCCAACCTCTACCTGACAGGTGACAGGGCCACCAGCGCTCTCAGAGGAGGACAGCCCTGGGAGAGCGGGATGTGGGGGGAGAAAGCCTTCAATCCTGAAATGGAATAAAGGAAAGAGCCACCGTGGCGCTGTGGGGCAGTGGAAGAACCGCTAGGAAAGCAACGTTCCATGGTCCCACGGGGAGAAGGAAAGGGCTGTGCTCCTCCAGCTCTGGGAGGTTGTCTCCTTGCCCAATGCAGGATGAGGCCCTTTTTTCTGCTGGAGAGAAGGAATGGTCAGACAGGGAGAAGGTTATGGGTTCAGACCCCAGGGATGGAGTGGGGGCAGCTGGAAGGTGGGGAAGGTGATTCCCAAACCACCACTGATGGTTGGCTGGGATGGCATGGGGAGCGAGGGCTGCTCACAGCTGCTGCTGCCTCCTTTCAGGGCAGGATTTGTGCCTGGAGGGTTTCATGGGCGCCCTGCAAGGAGCCGTCATCTGTGCCAGCGCCGTCCTGAAGCGCAACCTCTACGTGGACGTGGCGTGGCTGAAGATGCGCCTGCAGGCCGCCAGCTCCAAGAAGGGAGACTAAGGCCCGCCGTCCCCCCACCAGGGACCCCCGCTTCTCACCACATCACCCCCAGCTCACTCTCAGCTGTCATGCACCTGTAGCAGATCCGTCTCTGTGCCAAGCCGAGGGGTTTCAATCCAGGAAGATGCCATTCCCGTTCCCAGACAGATCGTGTTGGACCTCACCCCCACAAAAAAAATGCATCCCCTTCCACCATCGTGTCCAGTGCTGGTCCCTGGCCATGAAGAAGGTCCCCAAGAGCTGCCCTGAGCAGCCGTGGCCAGGAGAGAAGTCAAGATAACCCCAAGAGGTAGCACCAGCAGGTACCAGCAGGGCCCTGCTGCCCCCAGCAAAAGCCCACCTCCCCCTGCAGCCCCCAGAGCTGTGTGAGAGCAGTGGCGCTTGCAGGCTGTCCAGTGCTTCCAAAGTCATCCCTGGCAGCAGCAGGACCCCGACCCCCCAGCATTCCCAACGTTTGGGTGCTGCTCTCCCCACTTTGCCCCAAGGCATCGGTGGCACAAGCACCGGTGGCAGCAACAAAGTCCTTCTGTCTGCTGGTAAAAGCTTGGGAACAGGATCAAAGTCCTCTCCAGATGGGAAGGGAAGCACGTGAGACTAGAAGTAATAAAATGATGATGATGATGATCCTGGGATTTGTGCCTCATGATGGGTCAGCGGGGCTGGGGGTTGTGAGGGAGGAAAGAAGGCAAAAAGAAGGGGAAGGTAAAGGGGGATGGAAAGTGGAAGGGGAAGGGAAAGGGGAAGGGACAGCCCCATTCTTGTGAACATGTTGCTGGGGGTTTGTCCTGCACCAGCCAAGTTTTGGGGAGGAATAATGGCAGGACAGCCATAAATTGGACCCCAAGGGAGGAAAAGCAGCTGGCCAGTGTGGATTTACCTTCCTCCCACCTCCCTGGAGCAGACAGCCGTGGGCAGAAGGAATTCCCTGGTACTGGGGGAACTCACTGCTGTGAGCAGGACGAGTCCTTCCTTAGCATCGGGGCACCTTGGGCTGTGGCTCAAAGCCCTTGAAACTGACAGGGATTTTCCAGATTTGATCACAGGAGAAGTGCCCAGTGCTCACCAAAACCCCTGAAACATCCTTGTCCAGGTAAAGCAGCTGCTGGATGAGAATTTCCCCCTTTTTGCTAGGTTTGAGCAGAACTGGACTGGCACAGCACGAGGTTTTAAACTCCTCTCAGTATAAATCTGGTTTAATTGTGGATTTTGGTACCTCCTTGATCCCTTCCTCATTCCCCAGCTTCCCACCACAACCCTTCATCCCAGTTCTTTTATGCTCCATGCCTCTTTTTTGATGCTTTCACCGATTTTGAAGCCTCCTTGCTCACTGCAGCCCCCCTCTCCCAGCCTCCCACCATCCCTACACGTGTCCCTCCTTCAGGGTACAGCCTCAGCCATTCCCAGTGTCCCCATTCTTCCCAGTGGCTTGTACCCTTTGGACTACTGGGGCTGAAATCACAGTTTGCCATGACACAGGACATCACTGGGAGCAAATATTCCTCCCAGACACCAACTGGATGTAGATGAATTCATAGAAGTCGACTTGAAATCCCATCACGGTCACGTCTGGGGACAGCAACCCCCCAGGGTGGGGCTGGGAGAAGCCCAGCTGTGAGCTGCTGATGGGGTGGGAGAAAAATAAAACCCAGAGCTGGTTCCTGAGCAGGGAGTAGCGTGACCCAGCAGGGAATAGTGTGACCGTGCAGGACAGGAGCCCTGGAAATAGGCTTGAGGGCTGATCTGGCAAAGACGATTAGATCACTGAGCAAAGAGGGAATTGAGTGATGGGATGGAACCTGCGGAGAAGGTGAGCTCTGCAAAGAGAGATCACCCGGAATCAACCCCTTGGGGGATCCATGCTGGAGTGCCCCGGGCACAGCAGTGAACTGGGGATGCTGCTCTGGGCACCTCGAGCAGCTGCAGCCCCACAGCCCAGCTGAGACCCCACCTGCAGAGCTTCCTCCAGCTCTGGGTCCAACACCAGAGGGATGTGGAGCTTCTGGAGCGAGTCCAGAGGAGGCCATGGAGATGCTCCAAGGACTGGAGCCCCTCTGCTCCGGAGCCAGGCTGGGAGAACTGGGGGTGCTCACCTCCAGCTCAGCCTGGAGACACCAGAGCTATTGGAGGAGGGTTTAAGAAGCCAGGTCCTCTTCCCAGGGACCCTCTGCAGAGCAGAGACCTCTGATTTAGGCACAGAACAGTACAGTGACACCCAACCTTCCCCCCAGCAGCATCCCCATGGCTCCCACAGCTGCGAGGAGACCCAGACCTGCCTCTCCACCTGCTTTTCTCACCCCAAAGAGCTCCAACCTTGCAAATGCTATCTCACTCATTTTGGTGGTTTTTTTTAATCCAAACAAACCTTCCCAGGCCATGGGATTTGTCTTGCAGAGGCAAAGCTGATGTATTTGCTTGGCTGGTGCCCTGCCCCTAAGGAAAATACCTGCTGTGAGACCAGCTCAGGCTCACATGTTTGCTCAGGAGGCCGTGCAAGATGCAAAGATTTCAGCAAAGAAGGTAAGATAAAATAAATCCGGGGTGGTTAACAGGGTTTGCAGGTTGGGTTCACTGAGGATCCAGAGCAGAGGTCAGGGAGGGGATGTAGGAGCATTTCACAGAACTGTGGAATCATTTGGGTTGGAAAAACCCCCTGAGAGCATCAAGTCCAACCCTCAGCACTGCCAGGGCCGCCGCTGACCCGTGCCCCCAAGCGCCACATCCACACATTTGTTAAATCCCCCCCAGGGATGGGGACTCCAGCACCGCCCTGGGCAGCGCTGCCAGGGCTGGACTGCCGTTTCCACAGAGGAATCTTCCCGATATCCAACCTGAACCTCTCCTGGCACAGCCTGAGGCCGTTTCCTCTTGTCCTGTCCCTGTTCCCTGGGAGCAGAGCCCAACCCCCAGCTGGCACCGCTCTCCAGTCAGCCTGGGCAGCAGCAGGAGGGCTGAAGGGCACAGACCCAACCCCAGCCCCCCCTCAGCGCCCAGTTTCGCCCAGCTTCTCATGCATTAAACCTCCTCCACCCTCTGGGCCTCTCTGCTGAACTGCTTCTATCGCAATGTCCCAGCAACCCAGCCCCGATAAGCAGAGCCCAACCCAGCTGGCAAAGAAGTTCTGATTTTGTTTGACACTATTTCCACTCACGGACTTCGACTCCCGGGCACAACCCCACGGGCACTCCCCCCCGGGATGCTCGCCCTGCTTCCTGCACCCAGGGACAGGACCTGACCTGAGGGGCTGCTCCTGCCCCACCAGCCCTGCTCTGCCTGCCAAAGTATTCTGGGACCTTTCCAGCCCTCTCACACCAGGGCGAGAGCAGGCAAGGGGTTCAGCGAGCTCTTGGAGCACAATGCAGAGGTTTCTTTGGGAACTCACCCTAAGGACACAGAGCAGAGCAGTGTTTTGAGCCCCTCCCAGCAAGGCTTGGAACTGGGGGTCTGTAAGGCCTCTTCCAACCCCACATCCCCATGGGAATTTTCATTTGAACCCCCATTTTCACCCTTTTTTCCTCCTGCAAGCTGTCGGTAACCCCACCCCCAGGAAATCCAGTGGCCCTTCCTATCCCCAGCCCGACCCGTTCGCCACTGCCCGGACTGGAGCAGGGGGGAAGGCGGGATTTCCTTCTTTTAGGGAAAGAGGCGGGGGGAAAGGAGGGAGTTTCTTGCACTCGCTGCAGGAAACGCTCCTCACAAGAGCCCTCCTCATGCTCTGGGGGTCAGGCACCTTCTCTTCCCCATCCCACAGCTGGCGGCAGCAGCAGCCACACCACTCTCTTTTCCAGTCTCCCAGTTGCTGCTGCTCCAACAAGCTGGGATGCCCTGGGACTGCCCTCTGAGGCTCTCTGGAGGAGAAAGAAGAAATCCAAGAGGAGAGCTCACGGCTAAGCTCTGTCCAGAGCAGTTTAATCTCCTCTCGGGCCCTGACCTCACACCACCCCATGCCAGCCCCGGTGGAGCTGGGCTGATACTGGAAATCGCACTGGAAACTTCAAATCCGCTCTGGCCTGGGCCTGTCTGGGCTCCTTCCGCTGCACACGGAGCTCTGAGCACAAACAGCTCCACAAAACCGGGTGTTTTTATCAAAATCAAATTGATTTTGCATAAAGAGGAGCCAGCCTGCACCTTTGGTGCCAGGTGTCAAAGGAAACCATGCAAAGAACGTGAAAAAAAAAACAAAACCAAGAGAGAAGTGAAAACTCAATGTTTTGGGTCTTTTTAAATCCATTTACTGACTTCGCCACACAGAAAATAAAAAAAAACAGTACAAAGAACTGTAAAAAATTCTGATCCTTCCAAGCAAGGTGCGTTTCACTGCAGCAGAAAACAAATCAAGTGCTGGTTCAAGCCTAAAAAGTAGGAATATTTGGCAAAAAACCCCTCCGTACCAACAGACACCATCCATGGAAAACACGTGTGTCCAAAGGGAAGAGGTTCTGCGCACCTTGACCCCTTTGGGACACGTTGCATAAATACCATAAACCCAACAAACTGGGAGCAATTCCCAGAGGTTTCGGGCAGCCTGGACTGTTGGTAGAACACACCAGCCTCGGGAAGTGCTGGTGGGGAGATTTTGGGGGGGAACCCCCCAGTTCAGCCTGGTGTGAGCTCTGCCTCTCCCCAGACCCGTGAGGCGCGTCCTCATTACCCTGACGAGCTTGTGCTTGGCTCAGCCAGGGATCGAGGTGTTTGAGGTCCCAAACATTCCCTCCCCTGTTGGCAGCAGGGTGGGATTCCCACAGCCTGGAGCAAGAGAGGATTTGAAACAGCTCCCAGGATAGAAAAATGAGAAGATGGTGGAAAAAAAAAAAAACAAAACCAAACTTTCTAAATTATCATTCAATTAGGAAAAAAAAAAACCAAACAGGACAAAGCAGGCACAGAGCACTCACACTCCAAAAAGCACACACACACTCCAAAAATCCTGGCCGGAGCAGCCCAGGAGCACACAGAATTCCACACACTGGAATAGGGTTTGTCTCCCCACTGTCACCAGCCAAAAGCCAGTGTCCCCCTCCCCAGCCCTGCCCTAAGCAGCCCCCCAGCCTGGCTGATCCCACAGCAGCTCTGGAGCAAGGTGGTTTGGTGCAGGAGGTTCCACCCTTTTCCCTGAGAGGTACGTTCCTGTTTCCCTTTCCTTTCCCCCCACCCTCCTGTTCTCCAGAACAACTCCTGGAAGTCCTTTCAGCATCCTAGATGTTTCCTAGGGAAACTCTGAGAACTCTTTAAAGCCGAGAGGGACTTTCATGCTCCTTGTGCTTGCCAAGAGCCAGCAAAAAGGGAAAGGATGAGTTTAGGGTCTGGAGAAAGTCAAGCCCTCTCTCCCCTCTTGGAATGAACTATCAGGAAATCAAAACTAGAGCTGCAGCTTTCACAGTGACCAGGAAACAGCTCTGCCCTTGTCCAAGGTGACCACAGAGCAAGGAGCTGATTGTTCCCAAGCCTGGGAAGGCCAGAAAAAAGCCCCCCAGGAGGGAATTTACCATCCTGGGATCCTTCCCGTGCAGACAGCCGGCAACTGCGGGACTGGCACATGGCTGGCACCTGAGGTGGTGCAGCTGGGTCCCCTCGCAAGGAGCTCTGGGTTCCTCAAATCCATGTTTTTCTGCCTATACTGGAAAAATCCAAAGCAGGAGCCAGGCAGGTACTTTGTGCCCTCTCCAGAAACATCCCAGCTTGAAGAAACCTCTTGGGAGTAAAACTACAGGCATGAAAACCACCTCCCAGGCGTAAGCGGGGCACCAACCCCTCTGGCAGCCCTTGGTCCAACTGGTACCAGTCCAACACAGCTGGGGGTGCTGAGGGACTGGGAGCTTCCCTCATCCCAAACTCCTCAGGGGTTTACTTTCCTTCCTTCCTACACTTGACAAGGGGGAGGAAGCAATCTTCCCATCTGCATCCCTGACACCGACAGGGCACGGAACTTCCCCAGCCTGACCCTCTCCTCCACGGCACCCCCAGCGCAAAAATCTGAACTGGGAGCACTGGGAGGGAAAAGAGCTGCATAGAGCATGAAGGGTTTGAGCTACATGGCAAAAACTGCTTTGAGCTACATGGCAAAAACTGCTCCAGCATGGCCAAAGGTGTGTGTGAAAAGGGGAATCTGGGTGTGAAACTGGAAAACTGATCGGGGAGAGAAAACCCCGATCTGGGTCTGTGGTGGATCAATTCCAAACAAGCGCAAGAGAACTCACATGCTCCCAACTTGAGCATCCAAACCCAACAGATGGAGAAGGAGGAGGAGGAGGAGGAGGAGACCAAGGCAGCTCCGTTCCCAGGCAAGGGACAGTCCCATGGCTCATTGTGCAGCAGATCCTTAATTTCCCCCCGCCAAAAGGAGGGGTCAGTCCAGCAGATGGCAAATTCCATTGCGTTGGGACACAGAAGTTCTGGGTGTGCAGTTCTGGGACTGGCTTTTACACAGCCAGACGCCCAGAGGGAAAACAAGGCAGCTGGGAAAGGAGAAACTTAGGGAAGTGAGAGGTTTCATCAAGGTGCAGGTGCAACACAAAAAGCGCTTCTCCTCCTTCCCGAGGACTGAAACCAAACTGTGGCAGCACAGCACTCCCATCTCTGGCCATCAGCATCCCAGGAGGAACCTAGATCTGGAAAGGCAAAAGGAAAGGTTGGAACTACCTGAAAGCTCAGAATTACTCTGCTGCTCTGTCCAGACCTGAATGGGCTGAGGAGCTCCCAAAGCAAACAGGAGCTGTTGCCTTTGTTTCCCCACCTTTCCTCTTCCCATGGCAGAAAATAATTACAGGCACATCTGCCTTGAAGGGCAAGAGGTGAAAAAAGGTTTCAAGGGAGAGAAGAAAGGGATTTCTCCACAAATCCTACCCTTGTCCCACTAAAAAACCTCTCTGACAAGTAATTTGGACCAGTGACAAAGGGGCTCAGCACAGCCCAGCTCGAGAGTGTCCCCCCTCTGCCCCGGGTCAGCTCTGCCAGCATTTCCCAGGTTCCTGTTTCTATGTCCTGGCAAAACCCTGCTTCTACACCAAACTGTGCTTTCCCAGACTGACTGACCTGGGGTTTTGGGACCCTTTCTAATGCAAATATTTTGTATTTCCAACACACACCAGGCAGGCCAACCCCCACTTCGGGCTGGGTCTCACCTTTTGATCCAGTCTCTGATAATCACCAGATTTGGGCCGCCGACCGGTTTTTGATCTTTTTCCTTCCAGAGCAAAAGCAATGATCTTTGGAGAGAGAAAACGGAGACAGTGTGAGTGGGACAGCAGCCTCCAACACAGGCTCACCTGTGGTTTTTCATTCATCTGCTCCTACAACCCTTTTCCTGTGACACCTGAAATATGTAAATGCCAGTACTTTGCGCCAGCTAAGATGGATGAGGTTTGCTCAACAAGCAGAAAACAGTAAGAATTTGTTTTCTTTCTCCTCCCTCAAAACCAGCTTTATGTGAGGAAGAACAACCCCAGTCTTGTGGAACCTGCTACACAAAACTCAGTAGAAAACTGTCAGAGAAACCACACAGAGATCCCACTTCCCTTCAGCTCCTCCAGCTCCTGAAAACCAGCAGCAGAGCTGAGAACACCCAGTTTCCACCACATCCGACCCCTTTCTCGGTCACAGCTCCCCTGCTCCTCCCACTGCTGTTGGGACCACATGAACATGAACCAAACTAGGAAGTACTGGTGAGAAGCCAGTCAGGATGAGGGGAAAGGACTGAGTGGGCCCCAATCCCAACCCCCAGGGCTCGAGCAGGGCTGCTCACCTTCCGTTTGTTGTGGTAGGCCACGTACAGGGCCGCGACGATGACGGCCGTGGTCACCAGGTAGGCAAAGAAGTGGCTGCTCTCGGAGCGGGCCCTGGGCAGGGAGGGAAAACTCTTCTCCTTCCCCTGGTTCACGGAGCTGTCACTGCCCTCCTCGGCCATGTCCTCTCCGGCGTTCTCGTCATTTTCCAAAGAGCCGTCGCCTTCCACAGGGTTTTGGTCCTCCTGGGAGTTCTTCTGATTGTCCTGGCTGTGAGGCTGCTGGTCACCAGCACCGCCCTGGCTCTCACCAGCGCTGCCCTGGGTCTCGGTCTGGGTCTGCTGCCCACCACTGCTGCCTTGGCTGGTGTCCCCGTTTGTGTGCCCATTACCGGCCTGGCTGCCCTGGGTGCCAGCCCCACCGCTGCCCTGGTTGGTGCTCTGGTCCTTGTTGTTGTTGCTGCCATTTGTGTTCTCGCTGCCCTTGTTGCTCTCCTCACCGTTGTCCTCCTTGGTGTCCTCACTCTTGGGGCTGCTTGGGTTGTTGCCATCCTGGCTGTTCTTGGCACTGCTGCCCTGCTCGTTGTTCTGCTGACTGTTGTTGTTGGGGCTGTCAGGCTGGCCATTGGCGCCGCTGCCTGTACTGACCTGGCCACTATTGTCCTTGCCACCATTGCCACTGTTTGAATTGCCCTGGCCACCGGTGCTGCTGCCTGTACTGCCCTGGCCACCACTGCCACTGTTTGAATTGCCCTGGCCACCGGTGCTGCTGCCTGTACTGCCCTGGCCACCATTGTCACTGTCTGTATTGCCCTGGCCACCATTTTCACTGTTTGTATTGCCCTGGCCACCAGTGCTGCTGCCATCATTGCCCTGGCCACCGTTGTCACTGTTTGTACTGCTCTGGTCACCAGTGCTGCTGCCATCACTGCCCTGGCCACCAGTGCCGCCACTGCCTGTGCTGCCTTGGCTACCAGTGTTGCTGTTCTGGGTTCCATTCCCCTGTCCCCTGCCTCCTGCACTGCCGCTTGCACTGGTCCCAGCTGCATCTTTATCGCCCTGAGCAGTGCCCACGTTGCTGCCTCGGCCGTGGCCGCTGTCATTCTGTGACTCCTTTTTCTTCTTCTCCTCGTCATTGCTGCCATTTCCACTCAGATTTCTGCCGTTCTGGTCCTCCTTTGCCTCCTGATTCTTATCTCTAGTGTCACTACTGGTGCCTCTGCTGCGGTCGCCGTTGTCATTGGAATTATCCTGCTGCTGGTTTTGGCTGTCTGGGGATGTGCTCTCGTGTTCCTGGTCTGCAGCCGGCTGGGCTGCCTCAGACTCTGTGGAAGATCCGTGATCCGTCTGCTGCCCCGCTGCTGTGGGCAAAGACGGAGAGCATTAAGTCAGCACTGGGGATGCTGAGAGCTGGAGAGCAGAGGGGAATCCCCCGAGAGAGACGGCGGAACCCAGGGGGGGAAGAGGGGGAACCCCACAGGAGCCGGGGGACCGCACAGGGACAGGTGGGAGCAGATGGGGAGGAGAACCCCCGTGTGACAGAACGCGCCGGACCACAAGGAACCCAAGCCCAAGGCCAGAGGAGGCCCCGCAAGCCAAGTGCGGTGCCTGACCCACCGGCAGGCGGGTCAAGCCCTCTTGAGGCCGGCCCAAGGGCTTCGCTGCCCTCTCCTGACCCTGCCATAGTCCCCCGGCCGCTGTCCCACCGCGACTCCTCCCCAGGCCCGCCCAGCACCCCCGCCCGATGTGCCACCGGACCCCTCACGTCCCTCACCCGCGGCGCGGGCGGCGCAGAGCGCCAGGAGCAGCAGGAGCAGCAGCAGCGGGCGCGGTGCCTCCATGGCGGGCGGGCCCCTCACGGCCGGCTCGGCCCGCAGGTGCCGCTTCCTGGCGCAGATCTCGCGAGAGCGGGGAGCGGACGGGAGGGAGCGGGAGCGGCCGCGCGGGGGCAGGCACTGAACGGGAGGGGGCGGGGCTCTGGCCGTTGGGCGGGGCCTTAACGCATGGGGCGGGGCTTATGATGCAAGAGGGCTGGGCTTGCTAAGGGAAGGATTTGTGGGCGTGACCGCGCTCTCGGGGCGTGGCTTGTGCCGGCTGGGGGCGGGGCTTAGGGAGGCTGGAGCGCCATGGTGGGGCTTGGCGCCCCCTGGCGGGTGCGGGGCCCGCCGCAGCCCGGGCCCTTGTGGGGTCACGGCAACGTTTTGGGGTAAAATTCGCCGGTTTGGGGTCTGTTTCCCGAGCCTGAGAATCCAGGGCGGGAGTTAGTGAGCAGGTTAGTGAGCAGCGGCCCCAGACGGGCGCTGGGAGTGCAGTCCCGGCTCTGGAGCGGGCGAGGCTGGGGGGCAGCAGGCAGGAAATCGGGGCTGGTTTCCTTTCCTTTACTTCAGGACAGCTTTGGAGAACCTGCTGGTTTTGGATAGCCTGGTATTTTTCGGGTATTATTTCCCTTTTTTTTTTTTTAATACCCTGTTATTTTTAAAAATTTTATTTAATTTTTTGGATAAGCTGTTATTTTTCAGATACTGTTTCATTTTTTGGATAACCTGCTGGTTTTCTTTTTTGGCCCAAGCAGACATGTCCTGTTCGACAGCAGCGGTTCCCAGCGGCAGCAGGAGATTGGCTGTGCCTGTCAGCGGGCACCCAGGACTGTTCAGTTCTTTCTTTTTATCTGGTTTAGATTGTCAAATCTCCCTTCTCTGGACTAAATATCCATCTTTTCATGGAATCATGGAATCCCAGAGTGATTTGGCTTGTAAGGGACCTTTCATACCGTCCAGTGCCACCTCTGCCATGGGCAGGGACACCTTGCACTACCCCAGGTTGCTCCAACCCCCATCCAGCCTGGCCTTGGACACTTCCAGGGTTGGGGCAGCCACTCCATTTAACCCTAAAACACAGAAAAAACATCGCATGGAAACCAGCCGAATCCCACACAGTGATGGGGGATTCACTGGGGAATAATCCTGCCTTAGAGTGTGGCGGACGATGTGGTTGATTTTTCTCCTCTCATGGTTTTTTTTTTCCCAATCTCTGGGGAATCTCAGCTCAATTCAACTCATTCCAACAATCCCTGCTGCTCAGCTCTGCCCGTGCCAGCCTTTCCAAGGAGACCAGAGCAGTTGGCCCAACGCTTTTTTGGGATTTAAGCAGAGAATTGAGGCTGTTTCTCATGCTCAGCTTTCACTCACCCCCTGGAAGTCAAGAGTGACTGAGCAGAGGCCAAGTTCCTCTAGATTTACAACAATGCCTCTGGGAATGGAATTCTGCCCAAAATACCATGGATGAGGCTGACATCAGCCCAGAGCCTGGTGGCTTGCACCAGGATCCAACACTTTTCTTGGGATCAAACAGGATAAACAGGACCAGTGACCTCCCCTCCCCTCATGTCCCTCACAAGCCAACGCGATGGCAGCTGCCACTCCTGGATCATGGGATCGTGGGATCCTGGAATATCCCAGGTTGGAAGGGACCCACCAGGACCACAAGGATTGACTCCAACTCCTGGCCCTGCACAGGACACCCCAAAACCCTGCACATGTAATCACCTGAACAACAACTCCACATCCCAGCTTCAGTTCCAGGGCGTTCCTGGACTGGTGCCATCTATTCTCACAAATCCTTGTGGATTCACTTTTTGGGGATGACTCTTTCTGAGAATAGCCACCAAGAGCAGGCTGGGCACAGAAATCTGGCCTTAATTAACACTAATTGGGGTGTTTTAACGTGTTGTCCCAAGGTCTGGTGTCAAGACAATAAAGTCCTCACCTTGTCCGACATGTCTGCATCCCCCATCCCGCCCCTTCCCCCCCGAGGGCTAATCTGGTCAGGATAAAGGATCAAAAGGAGAAACAATTAGCAAATGGAAGAATTTAATGATGCTAATTAAAATGTATTAAGTGTAGCCACTGCCTCTGCACCAGCTGCTTTGGCAGGAGCCCGGAGAGCGCGGAGCACCGGCCTTACCCCGGTGCAGAGCGGGATAACGGGACATCTGGTGCGCCCTCCCCTCCGGCCCCCGAA